>CP136065.1:186324428-186541688 GCA_032622095.1 Siphonodentalium dalli | reverse complement strand
GGAGCGAATTACAGGCCCCTGTGGGCAAAATTGAGCAGTAAATTTCCCTCAGTCACTTTTAAATCCCTTCCATATTGTAGATTTTATTAACAAACCTGGGTCCTGGGTAACTTTATCACTGCAATGCAGTGAAAAAGTCCTCCAATAATGCTTGTTATACTGTATATATATTTCGTTTTTGTTTCAATGTTTAAAACTTCTATAAAAAAAAAATGTCTTTATATTTGACAATTTAGTTCTTATATTTCACTGGAATGTTCTTCTAAGTTGAGTTGTAAAACATACATATTCGATTTACAACATAAAATTCACCCTATGCAATTAGTTTTTGTTGCAATGGTTACGAAATTACCAGTTAATAGCTTTGAACGACATTATTTTTACAAATTTATCATGCTGACCACGAGTTCGACATGTCAATATTGCATCGATTTTAAACTTCGCGGTTACTAAAATGAAAATAGTAGAACAGCCAATCAGCGTCCAGTATTCTAATCGAGGTCATTTCACAATGAATATTTAAATGAGGGGCCGTGCGACTTGTAAAAAAAATAAAAAAAAGTTGGAATTATCGACAGATTTCTCCTCTATAGAAATTGATTACCGACAATGTGTTGATTTGTATGAGTAAATAAATTATTAGCCGACAAGAAATAACTAAGTTCCAGATATTTAGTTGATCGTTTGACCGATTATTAATGATAGTAAACTGTATGGGTGGTGAATTTAGAGACGAGTGGCGTCCATTGCTGCTGAGCCGGATCAAATCGGAAAAATACACTCTCCGGAGACAATATTCGGTGGTTAAAATTTAATCAAACGCAACGTGTATGAATGTTTCTGATGGGAGTTTGTGGTATTTATTGAAAGATGAATTCTTTGCCGATCCATCCGTGTATATATCGTTATCATTACTGGGGTGAATGGGCTAAATTTGTGCGACTCCCGAGCGATGGTGAAACGTTGAATTTCTACAGAGCCCCTTGTCTATATAATGTTCCATTAACGCGAAGAAGGCGCGTATAGGGGGCGGCGTATATGGGCAGTGCAAAAAGGGGGGGCAGACAGCGGAGCGCGTTACAGGCCCCTGTGGTCTGATCATCATGAAATTTGTCATGGATTTTACTCTTTGCATGACTAATCCTTTGGCGTGGGCTACAGGTTGTAGCTTTGGTCGGAACTTCATGAAATTTGTCATGGATGTTAACAATGACATGTAGATGGGAACGAGTCATTTTGGGGTCGTTCGGCCGAAAAACATGGCCGTTGGTGGCCATCTTGGATTTCAAATTTCAATCCATTGGCGCGGCTACAACAGGTCGTACTGTTCGTCTGATCATCATGAAATATGTCATAGATGTTAATATTGACATGTAGATGGGAACGAGTGATTTTGGGGTCGTTCGGCCAAAAAACATGGCCGCCAGCAGCCATCTTGGATTTACTCTTTGCATGACTAAATCCTTTGGCACGGGCTACAGGTCGTAGCTTTGGTCGGAACTTCATGAAATTTGTCATGGATGTTAACAATGACATGTAGATGGGAACGAGTCATTTTGGGGTCTTCGGTAAAAAAACATGGCCGCTGGTGGCCATCTTGGATTTCAAAATTCAATCCATTGGTGCGGGCTACAGGTCGTACTGTTCGTCTGATCAGCATGAAATATGTCATAGATGTTAATATAGACATGTAGATGGGAACGAGTGATTTTGGTGTCGTTCGGCCGAAAAACATGGCTGCCAGCAGCCATCTTGGATTTTACTCTTTGCATGACTAGATCCTTTGGCGCGGGCTACAGGTCGTACCTTTGGTCCGATGTTTATGATATTTGTCTTGAATGTTGCCATTGACATATAGATGGGAACGAGTCATTTTGGGGTCATTCGGCAAAAAAACATGGCTGCTGGCAGCCATCTTGGATTTCAAATTTCAATCCATTGGCGTGGGCTACAGGTCGTACTGTTCGTCTGATCATCATGAAATATGTCATAGATGTTAATATTGACATGTAGATGGGAACGAGTGATTTTGGGGTCGTTCGGCCAAAAAACATGGCCGCCAGCAGCCATCTTGGATTTTACTCTTTGCATGACTAAATCCTTTGGCACGGGCTACAGGTCGTAGCTTTGGTCGGAACTTCATGAAATTTGTCATGGATGTTAACAATGACATGTAGATGGGAACGAGTCATTTTGGGGTCGTTCGGCCGAAAAACATGGCCGTTGGTGGCCATCTTGGATTTCAAATTTCAATCCATTGGCGCGGGCTACAACAGGTCGTACTGTTCGTCTGATCATCATGAAATATGTCATAGATGTTAATATTGACATGTAGATGGGAACGAGTGATTTTGGGGTCGTTCGGCCAAAAAACATGGCCGCCAGCAGCCATCTTGGATTTACTCTTTGCATGACTAAATCCTTTGGCACGGGCTACAGGTCGTAGCTTTGGTCGGAACTTCATGAAATTTGTCATGGATGTTAACAATGACATGTAGATGGGAACGAGTCATTTTGGGGTCTTCGGTAAAAAAACATGGCCGCTGGTGGCCATCTTGGATTTCAAAATTCAATCCATTGGTGCGGGCTACAGGTCGTACTGTTCGTCTGATCAGCATGAAATATGTCATAGATGTTAATATAGACATGTAGATGGGAACGAGTGATTTTGGGGTCGTTCGGCCAAAATACATGGCCGCCAGCAGCCATTTTGGATTTTACTCTTTGCATGACTAAATCCTTTGGCACGGGCTACAGGTCGTAGCTTTGGTCGGAACTTCATGAAATTTGTCATGGATGTTAACAATGACATGTAGATGGGAACGAGTCATTTTGGGGTCATTCGGCTGAAAAACATGGCTGCCAGCAGCCATCTTGGATTTTACTCTTTGCATGACTATATCATTTGGCGCGGGCTACAGGTCGTAGCTTTGGTCAGATCTTCATGAAATTTGTCTTGAATGTTAACAATGACACGTAGATGGGAACGAGTCCTTTTGGGGTCAATTGGCCAAAAAAACATGGCCGCCAGCAGCCATCTTGGATTTTACTCTTTGCATGACTAAATCCTTTGGCACAGGTTAGACATTTCAATTAGCACCTTTCCTATTCCTCCATTTACTGTCAACCATTAAATTATTCCCCTACCTAAGTTGAGCTACAGTGTCATTGACACTTTCATTTTATTTTTAGAATTTTAGTTTACTAGCTCTGTTTATATTATTAAAAAGTATGTGCTGAATACCACTTGTGACTAGAGAACTAAATTAATCAATGGTAACCAGAATTACCAACTATTAAACAAACTAACAAATATACTATCTAGTCACCCATAGTACTTAATGAAAATACAAAACTTGAAACAGGAAGGAATCATGCAAAGATTTTTTTCAGGAACGCAGTCTGACTCAGAGTGAACCCGATGTTCACTCAGACTGGGACTTACCATACTAAAGCAGCTGTTACTCAGAAAATCAAACTATTCTTGAAATAAAATACCGGTTGCCCTTAGTACTTTATCAAAAATAGAAAAAACTAATTTGAAACAGGAAGAAAACATGACTATTTTTGAAAAATACACCGGTTGCCCTTAGTACTTAATCAAAAATAGAAAACACCAAATTTGAAACAAGAAGAAAACATGACTATTTTTGAAAAATATACCCCGTTGCCGTTAGTACTTAAACAAAAATAGAAAGAACAAAACTTTGAAAGAGGAAGAAATCATGCAATTTTTTTTAACTAACCCAGTCTGACTCAGTGAATCTGGGTTCACTCAGACTGGGACTTACAATATTAAAGAAGCTGTTACTCAGTATTATGTTTAATATTTTATTAAACCCCACTAGAAGTAGTGCAGGTACGCGTGCATACAATGTTTAGCATTATATATATTTTTAGCTCAACTTTACTTTGTAAAGTTTGAGCTTTTACCATGGCTTTGTCGTCCGTCGTCCGTGTGTGCGTGTGTAAATAAGGCGTCAACAATACAGTCTACAGGTCGTACCTTTGGTCGGATCATTATGAAATTTGTCATAGCTGTTGACATCAACATTTAGACCAGAATGATTAATTTTGGGGTCATTCGGTAAAAAAACATGGTCGCCAGTGGCCATCTTGGATTTCAAAATTCAATCCATTAGCACGGGCTACAGGCCGTATTGTTTTTCTGATCGTCATGAAATTTGTCATGGATGTTAATATTGACATGTAGATGGGAACGAGTCATTTTGGGGTCATTCGGCCCAAAAACATGGCCGCCAGCAGCCATCTTGGATTTTACTCTTTGTATGACTAAATTCTTTAGCACGGGCTACAGGTCGTACTTTTAGTCTGATCATCATAAAATTTGTCATGAATGTTAATAATGACATGTAGATGGGAACGATGAATGTTGGGGTCATTTGGCCAAAAAACATGGCCACCAGCAGCCATCTTGGATTTTACTCTTTGTATGACTAAATCTTTAGCACGGGCTACAGGTCGTACCTTTAGTCTGATCATCATAAAATTTGTCATGGCTGTTGAAATTGGAATGTAGATGGGAACAAGTCATTTTGAGGTCATTCGGACAAAAAATATGGCCGCCAGTGGCCATCTTGGATTTCAAAATTTAATCCATTAGCACGGGCCACAGGTCGTACTGTTTGTCTGATCATCATGAAATTTGTCATGGATGTTAATATTGACATGTAGATGAGAACGAGTAATTTTGGGGTCATTCGGCCAAAAAAACATGGCCACCAGCAGCCATCTTGGATTTTACTCTTTGTATGACTAAATTCTTTAGCACAGGCTACAGGTCGTACCTTTAGTGTGATCAATGTAAAATTTGTCATGAATGTTAATAATGACATGTAATTGGGAACGAGTCATTTTGGGGTCATTCGGCCAAAAAACATGGCCGTCAGCAGCCATCTTGGATTTTACTCTTTGTATGACTAAATCCTTTAGCACGGGCTACAGTTCGTATCTTTAGTCTGATCATCATAAAATTTGTTATGGCTGTTGAAATTGGAATGTAGATGAGAATTAGTCATTTTGGGGTCATTCGGACAAAAAACATGGCCACCAGCGGCCATCTTGGATTTAAAAAATTAATCCATTAGCACGGGCCACAGGTCGTACCTTTAGTCTGATCATCATGAAATTTGTCATGGATGTTAATATTGACATGTAGATGGGAACAAGTCATTTTGGGGTCATTCGGCCGAAAAACATGGCCGCCAGCAGCCATCTTGGATTTTACTCTTTGTATGACTAAATCCTTTAGCACGGGCTACATGTCGTACCTATAGTCTGATCATCAAAAAATTTGTCATGGCTGTTGAAATTGGAATGTAGATGGGAACGAGTCATTTTGGGGTTATTTGGCCAAAAAACATGGTTGCTGGCAGCCATTTTGCAACTTACTATTTGCATGACTAAAGCTATCAAATGCTTTTGAATTTTATTGGAAAACATAGCCGCCAGCAACCATCTTAGATTTTATATATATCTTCATGTCGATAAACTAGTATTAGACATTCAACTTTCCACATTCCTAATCGCTCCATTGACTGTAATACATTAAATTATTCCCTTTCATTGACACTTTCATTAGTTTTATGGCCACTCTAGAAGTAGAGCTGGCAATTCTTTAATTATTATTTATTTACCTGTACTTTCATTTATTGGACCCCACTAGTACAGGTGCATGTTTTAATAATTAATTGGGAATTATTTTCGCATTACCTTCCTCCATTTCTGAATGTAGTTGTACAACATACAGCGCTTCATCGTCATCATATTTTATGTTGAACCATGCTGGATAACCAGGAACAGTTGAAATAACAGTCCCAATATACCATACGTCTTCTCCTTTCTCCTGCCACAGATGTTCTATTCGTTTGCCAATGAGATAAGATGCCCTGTTAATCTCTGGTTTCAACTGAGGTATTTTGAAGGATTCCTTAATGAGATGCTTCACGTTGTCTGCAAGTTCTTCGACTGACAGGTTACGGCGACCCTCACCATCCTTTCTTGAGAAACGAAACAAGGACTGGTCAGCTTCTTGGCACAACATTTGTTCCCTAAATTAATTGTGCCTTCAGAGCATCTTCTTTATTACTTTTGGCTTTCAATTGAGCCACTGAACTACTAACCTGTTCCTCTGACTGATAAAATCCAAAATGGAGAATATCTGCTATGATCATCTCCTTCTCTCGCAGCCGCTTTGCAGCCCTCTCCTCTTGTTCCCTTCTTTTAATTCTTTGATTCTCTTCTCGAGATCTAATAATCTCCTGTCTTCTTGCCCTACTGAGTTCATACAACTGTTTTGAATTCATCCTTGCCTTCTTTATCAGTCATTTTGCTCTTCTCTAGTCTTTCCTGATAGCCATTCATCTGTTTTGTTCAAGCAAAACATTAAATAAGCCTCTTGCCAGATATGTGTAATGCTCGGCTTGAATCGTAGAAGCTGATCACAATATGCAACTACTCTCTCTGCAAATTTATTGTGCTTCTCCACACTACTCGTTACGTCCCTCAGCTCTTTCCCTTTTCCATAGAACTCTCCTCCTGTCAGGAATTCCTTGTAGTGTTCTTTCATTAGTTTTGTTATTGCTGGCAACAATACACATATGATGGCCTCAACCTCATCATCATATTTTGAAGGTGCTACAAGATAATCATATACCTTGTTCTTCTTAACAATCCACTGTGCATGTGGTGGGATTGATAGCTCTCCTAACATGAATTTCTCCACTTGTGATGCAGAAGTTTCTAGATAATGTAATACATCAGCAATTATGACAGAAAGATCAAGTAAAATGCACATCCTTGTTTTCTGTTATTCTCCATAGTGGACCAGTGAGTAATTTGTTGATGAGACCAAGAGCTTTGCAGCCTGCAATATTCATTGGCTCTTTCAGGTCTGCCAACACAAGCTTTCAACAGTAAATTCAGCGAAACTTTACCTTCACATGGAAAAAGTATACATATGCTCCATTGAAAAATATAATATTAAATCTGTTCCCTCTAAATGGAACAATTGGCAGAGATCTCATATCATTCTCTTTCAAATTATCAGCAATGTACAGTTTAAAATCTCCATGACATCCTGATTTTTCATCTGCTCCTCTTGCAAATGCTTTGGCAGCTGTCCGTATAAGCCTTGTGGTACCTGGTTCCGTTGGCTTCATTATTTGCGGCCCTACAATTTTCGGCCTCTCCTGCATTTTCTCCACTTCCAGCAAAGCCTGCTGTGAAACCTCTGCAATTTGTACAAAACTATGCAAGCCACAGAAAAAATTGTTAAGATTTTCTATGGCTACCATGTCTTCCTGATTCATTTCACCCCAATGTGGCTTTATATCGGGGAGGATATTCTTTCTGTAATTCTCCAACATCTCATGCCATTTCAGTTCTGTAGCTGCTCTATCTGACATAGTGTTCTGAATATTACACAATATTTTTTTTACCAACATCGCAACTTGTCTCTTGCTTTCTGTCATCAATATCCTGCAGAACTTCTTTGAAAGTTTTTAATGTGTCATCGGCTGACTTTGTCGCCAGGTCTCTAATACCGAGTACCCAGTGTTCCCTGTTACCCTGTTCATCATCTGTGGCATGGAATCCCATGTACTTTTCACCAAACTTACTGGTTTCATCACTATACAGAGTAGTGTTTTCTTTCTGACTGAAAACTTCCGCTACCTGCGATTGTGATAACCCTAATCGTTCAATGTTCATATTCCGCACAGTCTTCGATGAAGGGATCCGTGATGCCTCCTTGCCAATGAATCCTAAGACCGCATTAATAACCGGTCCTACATGTTCAAGACCAACATGGTGTTCTAATAGTTTGTAAATGACCCTGCGAAATTCTGAACTGTAGCAATTTTTCTCATTGTCATATGTTTCAACTGTCCTTGATTTCATCAATTCTAATTCCTTCTGTTTCATGTTAAATTCTTCTTCAAGAGCCAGCTTTTCTTGTTGGATTGTATTTATCTTCTCCTCTGCCAATGCAAGCTCATCATGTAGCTGGGCTATGATATGGTCAGACTCAGTATCACCTTCATCAAGCTTTCTAGATTTCTCTCTATAGTATGCTTCCCAACACGATGTGCGTTTCAGTTCGGTCCTATAACTGTATTGCACCACTGCTCTACTGCTATCTAACTTTGTACCAAGAACTTTATTCTCATCTATTTGGTACTTCAGTTTCTCTGTGGTCTTATTCAATTGGGATTGTATATTCTCAAGTTTTTCAACTGCTACAATGGAGCTGCTACGATTCAGTCTGTGTTCTGAAATTTCTTTGTAATCATCACGTTGGCAGACATCCGATGCATCTCCACCAGGCCCTGCACTGTGGATTTCAGGTTCAGGATATTTGAATGCACTTGATGCCCAGAGCTCAAATTTTCCTTTGGGCCTAAAAAAAAAATACATTTGTTTCTGCTAACGAGCTGAAAAAAATTATGGTAGGTAGGTAGGCTTAACTTTTTTTTTTTTGTTAACTTTTTTTTTTCAGTATCTTTAAAAATAACTGTATAATACTTGTCAATACCCGGTAACCCAAACTATGCACTTCTTAGCCCCAATCAGGTTAACCCAAATGACAGAGGAACTAAAAACTCCAATTCAATCTTACATATGCTTCAATATTTACATATATACTAGTCTATATACTAATATAGTCTTTGATAATCCTAATATTTCCCATATGGTCTGGCGACAACTGGAGTCAGTCCAGCACCACTGCACTGTCACATATTGGAGTGACCGTCTTGTACCGATCTCTTAATGATGGCTTCACAACCCCACCTTCTCCTCCGCATTCGGTGAAGGATCTAGGTATTTTTTGGGGACACCTGTTTTTGGGCAATATGCCAAAGACATAACCTGAAGGCCTGAGCGGAGGAAGGTCTGGGAGGGGTGACCCCCTGCTGATGGTGGGGGTTCTCCCCCTGGAAAATTTTTGAAAATCCATTGCATTTAGAGCTAATCTAGGGCACTTTGAGTCAGTATTTTGAATTTTACTGAGAGGTCAATTTGATCAAGTTTCTCAAGCATAACTTTGGAAATTTTTATATATGTATGGATTGGAAATGCTTATAAGTTATTGTCAGATATCTTTTGGTTCAATGGATTATGCTTATCATGCTTGAAATGAGACTTACCATTATCACTCTAATTCATATAATAGGCTATTTTATATAATTCAAGTGAGACACATACATAATATACTACATATTGTACAGAAACAATGTCTATTTAGTTAGTATTTACTATTTATAGTACTAATCTCTATGTTAATTTTTCATTTGGTATTATGAGATCCCACCTGATAACCAGGTTGATTCGATCAAATTGTTAATGTTCCTGTACTGTATTTGATTGAAATACTGAAGTCTGAAGGCTGAATCATAACAAACCTGAACTGAAACTATTTGAAGTTTTCACAGAAGAAAGCGAGATAAAGCCAAACATACTTTACAGTATGATTCCAACTGTTAAACTTAAACCTTTTTGGAAACTAAAATTTCTTATGTCAATATATATATATATGTTTTGCATCTTGTTATGATATGAATTAGGACCTAAATTGAAAAAAAAAAAATTTAAATAAATTTTTTTTAATTTTTTTTGGTCCAATTTTTTTTTTTTTTGCAATGGCAATAAAAAGTTTAGGGTCGGGGGTTTAAAATAGGGTCGGTCGGGTTAGCGGAAACAAACGTCTTTTTTTTTTAGGCCTTGGCATTTGGTTTTGATTTATCCTTGCTGTGATCCCTGTATGCCTTCCACACTCGGTCAATAGCTGATACCACAGATGTTAATTTAATACACCCAGCATCAGACTTTCCCAACTTCTGATCAATTAGCCATTGGGCACATTTTTGCTTACCATTTAATTTATAGTATTCAGCTACTTCTAAGTTAGTCAAATAAGACATATTTCAATTTTGACAGCAAGCCAAATGAAATGAAGAACAAGTAATTCGGAAAATTGATACTGAAAGCTATTGATTTTGTTCAATTACAAAATATGCTGGCCAAATGGAATCAGTAATTAATATTCAGCAATTAATTGTAACGATAGAAAAAACAGAAAGACGTCACAAGCCAAATTCCACGACGTCAACAGCGCAACACGTGTGTTTGTTTACAAAATGCGTTTACACAAATTGGATATCAGCCCAAAAATACGAAAAGCGCTCCAGAGCGCGCGCAAACAATTGATAGTTTCTAGCAGACGAGTATCTGAAGAACAAGTTTTTGAAAAAAATTAGCATCGTTTGGCGTCGTTAGATGGTATAAAGGCCTTCTATAATACGAAAATAACGAAATTTGAACGAAAATGGGCAAGTTCCACGCTCCTTTCCGAGGATAAAACAAAAAAAATTGTGCGAATAAATTAGTTTTTGAAACGTCAAATCAAAGGTCAGGTGGCCTCGATGATGTAAATTGAATATTTACCCATGATTCAATAGGTAAGTCACGCAGCGCGATCAGGCCTCAGCCTAGGGGTTCAGAACAGGGAGACTTGAAGTCTCCCTCCAGGAAATTTAGGGAGACTTCAGGAAATTTAGGGAGACTTCAGGGAGAAGTGGGGGAGACTACCAAAAATTGACAATTTTCAAATATCGCTTTATTTGATATTAAACATCAATAAAAAATTTAAAAAGTTAAAATAAGAAATAAAACTAAAAAATTTTGACTTTATCTGAAATTAGCGTAATTAATTGTTATTATACATTTAACAGTCTGAATCATGATCAGATGTAGTTGGTGGACCCAACTAATCAAACATTCTGCCGTGCTCTGATAATTAACGTCAGATTTGCGGACTAGATCAGATGATGCGTGTAACTTTTAAAGTTTAATTTGGTCACGGCTGTAATGTGGGTGTCCGCTAAAATAAACAATAAGGACTAGCTAACAAAGGAGTTGCTAAAGCTTTTATTAATTAATGGCCTCCCTTAATTAATGCCAACATCACTGGTATAATCCGATTAAAGCAATAAACTTGACATTTATTTACGGCTACGGAAGCGGTCTCTTCAAAAAGTGGGACGCGGTCTGTTCAAAAAGTACGACGCGTTACCGAAACGAACTTCCGAACATACTCTGATAATTGCGTAATTGTTTTTATATCTGAAAAGCGGGACGGCGGTCTTTTAAGTTAATTAAAACATTTATTTGTGACACTCACGATGGTCAGTAACAACACAGATGCAAACATATCGTGTTTTCAGCGTGTCAAAACATTCGTGATTAGCATTCATTACCGCATAGCGAACAAAGGCGACTGAATAACAACACAAAACAATAGGTCATATTTTATTTTTTATTTTAAACACTTGGGTCTTTGTCTCTGAATCGTCTGTTTCTTTTTGGGATGGCCGCCACAATTCATCTATATACGGACATGTCTGGGAAAAAAAATTAAGAAAAAAAAATATCCCCCTAAAATTGAAGGCGACTTCGATTTCGCCTTAGAGGACGATAGGGCGAAGTCAGCGACAGTAAGGCGACAATCTCGCCCGAGTCGCCTTGTGAGCTGAGGCCTGAGCGCGATCAGCCAATAATAAACCGGTAGAGCGCCCGAGAACTTAAAATTCAAAATGGCGGCGACCTTGCGTAAGGTGACACTCCACAGTAGGGGGCCCATAGATTCATTGAGATTTATCTGGATTATGATCCCAAGCCATATAGACAATATATATATGCCTGAAATTAGTACAGAATAGGCATTCAGTATTTGATACATAATTACCATAATATATGGGCTATCAAGAGTTATGGCCCTTGAACTTTTGATCGAAAATGTGATTTTTATTAAAAAAAAGACCAAAATATTGCATTTTCATACCCAAGAGGCACGAATACCAGATTTTTTCAAGCATGGTCACCTATGTTGGTTTAAAGGCCTCTGGCTTCCAACATCAATGTGAAAAAATTTCAAACTTTCGCCGTTAAATTTTCCAGAAAATCAATTTTTAATGCAGATGACAAATTTTGGGTGCTAAAAAATTGACCCAGTATCTAGAGCCACTGTTTCGCAGAAAACGCTACTGCTGTCTATGGGTGGGGTCAAGGTCACTTGCACTTAATTTTTTCATCAGTCTAGAACACCTTCTAAAATTACACAAATTCATATCCCACCTTGTCTCAATATACATACCACATGAATGGTGCCAGAAACCACTAGCACTTTATATCTATAAAATCACCCCTACTGATCATTCGAAACTGTGGAGAGTCCCCTAAACAGAAAAGCCCCGCTTACATTTCTCGCCGCATGCTGTATTATTTTTTACGTAATTACGTCGTTTGTCTCCCATCGCTCGGAGCCAAATTTTTTATGTGGTTTCTCAGCATAAAACACATATTGACTTCAAATATGTGTTTGATACGATTAATTTTTATGGAGTTATGGACCTTTTTTTGACTTTTGAATCTACGCATACTGCTGAACTCGATCACACTTTTTTTTCATCGATCGTAACCAAATTTGATATATGAGTTTCTCAGCCCACAATACAGATAGAATTTGAATATGAGTTTGATCCTTTTTCGAAAAAAAAGAATTGAAAAAAACAAAAATTATATTAATTTAGATTGAACTCCTTGCTCCATTAATTTTTTTTTTTATAAAGTTAACAAAATCTGAAAAATAACATCATTATATCTTCCACCAGGGTACCCTGAGTCACCATACCAAATTTGGTTTAAATCTGTCCAAAACTTGTGTGTGTTTATTTGTCGCTAGTAACTATTGATTAGAACTGATTGTTTTAGCTGTTATTATTGTCCACAATAGATTTTCTACATGGGTGAGGATAAACTGGAAGTGTTATGCTGAGCAGTAGATCATCCAGTCACCAATTCTTCAGGGAGAACTAAAAATTTTGTAATTTTTTTTTAGGGCGACATCCACTTCTCCCTGACGTCATTTCAGGGCGACTTGCGGCCACACAGGTAGAGCTGAAACGGTTAGACGGTTAACCGGTTAGCATCCGGTTGGCGACGTAACCGGTTAGAAAAAAATGAACCGGACGTAACCGCATCCCGTTGTCAGTTGAATGTGAACGTGAATAATCCTCAAAATATTAGGTTAAATGATGCAAAACTAATACTAAATCCCGTGTCACCGACAGTAGAGTGCAATGCAAGCATTAATTGGTACACGCGTAGTATCAGATACTTAGTAGCAATTCTCGAACTGTCTGGAAGTGTCGGCGACCTTCAATCAATTCCGACCCTTTGAAGTTTTCTTCCGACAAAAGCACGTGTGCAGTCACTGTGTATCAAGTCTGAATGCACACAAGGAAGTGACAACGTAAAAGTGGCGTTGTGTGGCAATGCGTGCTTTCGTAACTTAATAGTTAATACTGCACGAAGCAACATGGATTCAAATTGGAACCACACCACGACATACTATATATAATAATAAAACTATTTTACAGTGGGGTTTATAAAAACTATGCAAGTCGACAAAGTTTGAAGATTGAGATCAGCTGCACAATGTCTTCACTCTTCCCGTTCTTCCTCCCTGTTGTGATTTAATATGATCAATTCAATTGAGTGACCAAACAGACATCGTAGTTGAAGCAAATAGCGGGCTAGCATCACCAAATTCACCCTCTGGGGACCTCATTAACCCAAAACTTCTTCAATAATCTTCCCTTTTATCAAGGAAATTGATGCTCCATGCTACTCTGTAACTGGTTGTGCCTGTGGGACTAATTAACACTCAATTTGGCAGTAATTGCTATATGTTAAGTGATTGCATACTAAAACCGAAACCGAAAAGTAAATTATAGAATCTCCCAACACTAGTGTCCGCTATCATGATACCGACGAATAGCTCGAATACTGAATAGGACTGCGAGTCTGACCTAACTGACCTTCCTTTTTGTTCTCTAGTTATTACTTTCTTGTCTTTATATATAATGCATTCGAGGATATACCAATGATGATAATGATATATTACAGATCTTTAATATATAGTTTTGTTACTCGTTTTACCAATACCCATACTATTTTACTCGTTTTACAAATGCCCAAACATATGCTGATCACGGCAAATAAGCGATCTCTCCTGCCATTCACAAATTTCACTTGCTCATTCCCCATCACGAGAGCCAGCAAAAGAACAGTGAATGCGTGTTTTTGAATATCGTTAAATACCGTGAATAAGGTCTTTATTTCAGCTACTACTTCTCACCTAGGTTTGTCCCTGGAGCATGGCATAATGTCGACATAATTAGTGTGAGAGAAGTCCGCTAGAAATTTAGCGGTTAACCGGTTGAAATCCGGTTAACCCCGATGGTTAACCGGTTAGAAGAATGGGTCAACCGTTTCAGCTCTACACACAGGGCGACCATTTCGCCTACGTCGCCCCCTAGGCTGGTCCCTGCTACTTAGCTATTAATAATATGGCTATACAATGTATCATTTTCTGATGTCTCTTGTACCTATTAATGAGCATATAAAGAAAGCTATGGTTATCTAAATTTTGAAAAATGTTAAATTGAACTTTTTGCTCCATTAAATTTTTTTTTTTAATAAAGTTTACAAAATCTGAAGAACTAACATCATTATAACTTCTGCCAGAGTACCCTGAGTCGATCACCACGTATCAATTTTGGTTTAAATCTGTCCAGATACTTGTGTGCGTCTATATGTACTGGTAAATATGTTTGGAGCGAAGCTAAGGCCTAAAAAAAAAAGACGTTTGTTTCCGCTAACGAGCTGGAAAAAAATAGGGACGGTAGGCAGGCAAAACTTTTTTTATTTATTAAATATTTATATTTTTCTATATTTTTAACAATACGTGTATAATACTTGATATGAGCCCACATTATGGACTTCTTAGTCTCAAGGTGATCAACCCATGGAATATAGAAACAAGAAACTCAGATTCAAAGTTACAGATGATATATATTTCTTTCTTCATAAGAAAATCAAATGCATTCCGCTGTGTGGTGATTTCCATAGTATCATGTTCGATCTGTTTTTCCACGATCTCTCTATCACCGCAAACAAACTCGATATGGTTTATGTTGAATGCTGACAACTCCTTAACTTTCATTTCTACATTTATGTCGAACGGCGCTGACTCAGCCGATGTACGGCACCTCACTTTAACCTTACTTAAGTCAGTCTTATCCGGGTGGATTAAAAAGAAGAGTTCTTCAATTTCGGCTTCGTTGTCTATCGATCTGATCTCTTTTTAGCTCACCTGAGACGAAGTCTCCGTTGGAGCTATAGTCATCACTCCTCGTCCGTCCGTCCGTCCGTCCGTCAAGAATCGTCTTCTTCTCCAGTACCATAAGGCCAGATGGGTTCATATTTGGTGTGGATGTTCCCTGGGTGAATCACACTCAAGATTTGTTCAAATGATGTCTCTAGGTCAATTAGTTGCGAAACCAGGGCCATTAACTCTATTCCTCCATTGTAATTCTTAGAACGACTTGTCAAAAACCATTGGGCCGATTTAGCTAATATTTGATATGGAGGTTCATTGGGTGACTGGGGTTCAGTTGTGTTCAAATGGGGTCACTGGGTCAAATAGGGCAGAGCCAGGGACGTAACTCATAAAAAAAAAAAAAAATTCAAAATGAAAACAATAAAAATTCAAATAAATATTTTTTTCATTTTAACCTTTGATCTCCCCCCCCCGCCCCCCGCTGGGAATTTGGGAGCAACACCAAATTCACCCTCTGGAGACCTCATTCTGCTTAGGCCTCATCTTCCGGGAAGTATCTCTAGTATCAAATTAACATTGTTTTTAGTTACATTTCCCTTCTAGGAAGTTTCTATATCCCCTAATTTGCAGAAGATAAAATTCATAATTGAGGTGCCCAATGGGTGAACATCACGAACTTCAACTGGGGAACTTCAATCTAATCCTAGGTCTGCCATAGTAGTTGAGGGCCATAGCAGAATGAGGTTCCCAGAGGGTGAATTTAGTGATGCTAGCCCGCTGTGCGGGATAGCGTCACTAAATTCACCCTCTGGGGACCTCATTCTGCAAATGGCAGACACGCTATTTGCAGGCTTGTTCAACAGGACATTTAACACTCCCACATCCACCACTTCACTAGAACATATTTAGCAAACTTGAAAAGTGTTCTTTGAAAGAATCACCAGCTCTATTTAGCTCATGGTATTTAATATTGAGGCTCCTGTGGTGATTGTGTTCAATCAGGGTCACCAGGTCAAGTAGGTGCAAGGCCAGCTACATTACTCTTTCTCTCCATAGTAATTCATGATATGTCTTCTATGCAGACTATGCAAGAATCAAATGGCCTATTTTGCTTATATTTTGAATGAAATTACCTTGAGTGACAGATTTGTGAAAATGGGATCACAAAGTCAAATAAGGGCAGAGACATGACTATTTCACCACATAGTAATTCTTAAAATATGTTTGCAAGAACTAGTTGGCTCATTTAGCATAGAATGTTCTTGTTTGACTGCAATTCAGATTTAAAAAAATGGGGTCACCTAGTCAAATAGGGGCCAAGCGAAGGACAGTTTCCCTCTTAATATGCTTCCTTCACAAGGATCATCAGGTCTATTTTACTGATAATTAGTATTAGTATGGAGGGTTCTTTGGTGTCTGGGATTCACATTTATTCAGATGGGGTCACCAGGTTAAATAGGGTGGGACCAGGGACATAACTATATATGTCTCTATAGTAATTCTTAAAATGTCTTCTCAAGAGAGGTTGGACTATTTAGCCTATATATAGTATGGAGGATCCTTTAGTGACTGAGATTCAGATTTGTTAAAATGAGGTCAACCTGTCAAGAAATGGCGGGGCTATGGGGAGTTAACACTTTTGTGTCTACTAAAATCATTGAAATACCAAATTCATTAAAACATCTACCTTGGAACCACCTGACTGATTAATCTGACGTACATGTATGGTATTTTGGGTCCATGGATAATTGGGCTTCAAACATGTCTAAATGGTTTTATAAAAAGGCGCTTGTGAGATTGGAAATTTCCAACAATTGAGAAAGTTTGAGGTGTCGGTTGTGAAATTCCAACCTAAGACTTGGGAGTCTGGAGCCCGGTCGGGAGGAGACATGTAGAGCTGGAGGTGGGGGGTGATCAGTAGTGTACAATTGGTAATTTCAAGGTGGATTTTCACCAATCTACATACGTGAAGTCTCTCTGGCCACATATCCTGTTTAGATCTACTTCTTTTAAAGTGATTATGAAAAGTTCTGACTGTTGTGGTCTCCAGAGTCCCAGTCTTATCAGTCTTTCCAGTCTGGTGAGCGACCCCACAGTCATTGACTGTCTTGTTTGCTTCCGCAGTGGACACATCAGTCCAGATAGAAAGCCACAACAACGTGCTGGTCTACTGAGGTAGCCATTGTTAGTTCAGTTTGAGCTATTGCCGTGGGTTGGCGTCCGTTGTCCGTGTGTCCGCAACAATTTCCTTTGGCGCGGGCTACAGGTTGTACCTTTGGTCTGATCTTTATCAAATTTGTCATGAATGTTGACATTGACATGTAGATGGGAACGATTCATTTTGGGGTCATTCGGCCAAAAAACATGGCCGCTGGTGGCCATCTTGGATTTCAAAATTAAATCCATTGGCGCGGTCTACAGGTCGTACTGTTCGTCTGATCACATGAGATTTGTCATGGATGTTGACATTGACATGTAGATGGGAACGATTCATTTTGGGGTCATTCGGCCAAAAAACATGGCCGCTGGTGGCCATCTTTGATTTCAAATTCAATCGATTGGCGCGGGCTACAGGTCGTACTGTTCGTCTGATCATCATGAAATTTGTCATGGATGTTAATATTGACATGTAGATGGGAACGAGTGATTTTGGGGTTGTTTGGCCAAAAAACATGGCCGTCAGCAGCCATCTTGGATTTTACTCTTTGCATGACTAAATCCTTTGGCGCGGGCTACAGGTCGTAGCTTTGGTCGGAACTTCATGAAATTTGTCATGGATGTTAACAATGACATGTAGATTGGAACGAGTCATTTTGGGGTCGTTCCGCAAAAAAACATGGCCGCCAGCAGCCATCTTAGATTTTACTCTTTGCATGACTAAATCCTTTGGCACGGGCAACAGGTCGTAGCTTTGGTCGGATCTTCATGAAATTTGTCATGGATGTTAACAATGACATGTAGACGGGAACGAGTCCTTTTGGGGTTATTCAGCCAAAAAACATGGCCGCCAGCAGCCATCTTGGATTTTACTCTTTGCATGACTAAATCCTTTGGCACAGGCTACATGTCGTACCTTTGGTCAGATCATTATGAGATTTGTCATGGCTGTTGACCTTGACATGTAAATGGCAACGAGTTATTTTGGGGCCATTCGGCCAAAAAACATGGCCGTTGGTGGCCATCTTGGATTTCAAAATTAAATCCATTGGCGGGGGCTACAGGTCGCACTATTCGTCTGATCATCATGAAATTTGTCATGAATGGTAATATTGACATGTAGATGGGAACGAGGCATTTTGGGGTCATTCGGCCAAAAAACATGGCCGTCAGCAGCCAACTTGGATTTTACTTGGATTTTACTCTTTGCATGACTAAATCCTTTGGCACAGCTAGGTTAGACATTTCAATTAGCACCTTTCCGAGCTATTCCTCCATTTACTGTCAACCATTAAATTATTCCCCTACCTAAGTTGAGCTACAGTGTCATTGACACTTTCATTGCTGTTGTGGTGTGAATTTAGTATGTTTACTTTCCAAAGCACCGGCTGTTTTCAATGGGAGATACGTATCTATTTATAGTATGTGGGTATTTCCACCGGAAGCGACCGCCGTGCTTTATGCATGAAACATTCACAGATACCATTATTTTTTTGGCCGTGGCTAAAGAGCGGTATACCGCTCTTTAGTACCAAACGCTAAAGAGCAGTATATCGCTCTTTAGATATATGGGCCTGACACACTAAAGAACGGTATCCCGCTCTTTAGCGTTTGGTGCTACTAAATTTGTCAGTGAAGGATCCAGGTTTTTTTTGGGGACACCTGTTTTTGGGCAAAGATATGCTGAAGGCATATCCTGAAGACCTGTGCAAGGGAGGTTCGGGGGGGGGGGGGGGTGGGGGGGGGGTACCCTCCTCCCCCCCCTGCTGATGGTGGGGGGGTCTGGGGGTACTCCCATGGAAAAAAAATTGAAAATCCAATGCATTGAGTGCTAAACTATGGCTCTCGGAATCAGTATTTTGAATTTTACTGTGGGGTAAATTTGATCAAGTTTCTCAAGTGTAACTTTGGAAGTTTTTATATATGTACCGGTATGGATTGGAAATGCTTATAAGTTATTGTCAGATATCTTTTGGTTCTGCTTATCCTGCTTGAAATTAGACCATTATCACTCTAATTCATACAATAGGCTATTTTCTAAAATTCAAGTGAGAGATACATACATAATAGACTAGTAGTACAGAAATAATGTCTACTAAGTTAGTAATTACTTTATGTAAATTATTCATTTGGTATAATGAGATCCCACCTGAACCAGGTTGATTGGATCAAAATGTCACTGTTCCTGTACTGTATTGTGTAATTTCACTTGAATTTGATTGAAATACTTAAGTATGAAGGCTGAATGATAACAAACCTGAACTCAAACTATTTGAAGTTTTCACAGATTAAAGCTATAGATAACGCCAAACATACTTTACAGTATGATTCCAACTGTTAAACTTAAATTTTTTTGTGAACTTAAATGTCTTATGTCAATATGTAAATATATATATCTTGTTATGATATGAATTGGGACCTGAATTAAAAAGATAATAAAATTTAAATTAAAAAATAATTGGTATATGTAGTTCCTTCTTTGGTAAATATTTTTTTTTGGGCGCCTGGAGTTTGGGTGCCCAAACCGGTAAACGGTATAAAAAACGGCCTGGATATGTCCCTGTTTGTATCCAGCTATTATAAATTAATACCCGGTGTCTTGATTTACATTTATATGTTTCTCGTTTAGGGACCGTCGCGAAATGCAAAAACCGATACCGACCGATAACCGATACCGACCGATGACCGATTGTAATAAATTCATCGGTCATTCTATCGGTTCCATCGGTCATTCTATCTGTTCCATCGGTCATTCTATCGCTTCCATCGGTCGTTTCATTGGCCATTATATCGGTTCCATCGGTTATTCATCGGCGACTGATACGACGACGTTACAGCGACGTTACAGCGACGTCGCCAAAACACAGGTGTCAGTCGTGTTTTGGCGACGTCGCTGTAACGTCGTCGTATCAGTCGCCGATGAATAACCGATGGAACAGATGAATAACCGATGGAACCGATAGAATGACCGATGAAACGACCGATGGAAGCGATACTCGTGCATATAACCTTGAAATCTATGCTTATAAAGTCAATTCGAATGACTATCGCGCTGAGCATAATATACATATTTATCCATGCACTGTAGTTTATCTATAGATATACACGCAAAATATTGTTTGAGAGAAATAACTTACTATCATAGCCTAGTCCGATAGACCTAGGTCTCAATCCGTAATTAGACATGTATTTACCCATACCGAGAAAGAATTTAATTGTGTTTATAAATGAATGCGTCATACTTTATCAGTTTATTTGTATAATCGCTACCTGACTTCCCGTTTGCGAAGGGTAAAATTTGACCTATATAAATTTCCCCGCATTCAAATGACGGCAACTTAATAGACTCAATTGTGAAGTTTTATGAAAACTTTCGGACAGTTGTCAAATGACCAGCTGTACATAATATTATATATATAGGGCCTACTGCATTGAAACGATTGATCTTTGCCGACGAATCAGTCATGTTCGCGTGCTTACCGGAATACACATATATATTTTCGTTTTAATTATCTCAATCAAACACTCAATAATGCCATAATCCAACAATTTTATTTTAGAGGTTTTATAAAATATATGGATCATTGAAAGTGCAATAAAATGTTACTTTATAGTTGGGAAGCGCCCCACCCGGACATTTACCCACCGGAAATTTCCCCACCCTGCTAATAAAATGTGCAGACATCAAACAATGTTTTGACTGATCAGTGAAGCCTGGTTAGTGAAGCCATCTCAAGCGATGTCATCTCAGCCGATGTAATGTTTTGACAGACACGAAAGCGTGTTCTGACAAACATGAAAGAGTGTTTTGACGATAGTTTGGGACATCAACGCAGTTGAAACAATGTTGTGACAATTATGATCACAGTGTGGATTCTAGTGAGTGAACTCTAGACAGCTATATAACCTTAGCAAAGTTATCATGGAATCATATCTTCAATCATGGAACTGATTAAGAACAATCGTGGTGGTGACAAATTATGTTTCGAAGGTCATGCTTATACCAAAAAGAAAGTCAACAAATCGTCAATCAGATGGGAGTGTTCGCAGTGACGAGCTCTCACATGCAAGGGGTGTGTCACAACTGATGACGAGGTAAGTCTCAATTTGCACGATGTTAATTCATTTTCTGAGAAACAGACATAAAGAGCGTTCTTAATTAATTATCCAATAATATGTGCGCAAATTTCCATAAGGAGCATTTAATTTGATATGTTTTTAATATGTAAACACTCAAACATCGGGGCCTCATTACGCACTGTCTTTAGGGAATTTCTGTAAAACAAAATGTTGTTTCGCTGCGAGAACATGGCGGACACTTTTTGTCCAAAAAAAAATATATATATAATCTTGCGGAGAAGAAAAAGCTTGCCGAGTTATGTATAAAATATAAAAATTTCACGTCCTCACTGTTATTATGCCCCCGATCTCCGATGGAGATTTGGGGGTATATAGTGGAGCCCTCCGTCCGTCCGTCCTTCCGTCCGTCCTTCCGTCCGTCCTTCCGTCCGTCCTTCCGTCCGTACGAACATTTCAACTCATAACTTTGGTTTCGCTAACTCAATTCAGTTGATCTTTGGTATGCTAATAGACCAGCCGGGGGGACAAGATTTCCCCATAACTGCGGTTTCGTCCGCCCATTTTTTCCAGAGTTACACCCCTTTTTGGACTTAGAAAATTCAGTTTTCTGTGGCATACGAACGTTTCAACTCATAACTTTGGTTTCGCTAATTCAATTCAGTTGATCTCTGGTATGCCAATAGACCAGCCGGAGGGGACAAGATGTCCCCATAGCCGTGGTTTCGTCCGCCCATTTTTTCCAGAGTTACGCCCCTTTTTGGACTTAGAAAATTCAGGTTTTCTGCTACTTTTTTTGATTTCCAGATGATAACTTGATTTTGGATTGTTTATTTGCAAAACCCGTTTTTTTGTGTATTACCAATATCGCAATACAGGTCAAGGTAAAATTTCGGTTCAATCGGATAATTTTTGTGAGAGTTATGACCCTTTTTCGACTTAAAAAATTCAGTTTTTTTTTTAGAAAATTCAGTTTTCCTTCTATTTTTGTGGCACCAGACCAAATTTGAAGCTAATATAGAACAACATGTGGCATTTTTATAGCGCTTAACCAGAAAGTTTCTCTGATTGTACAGTCGGGGGCGTTACCTCCGCCTAGCGGTGCACTTGTTTTATAAACATTTGCTGGGAATTCTCCCCTGCATTTGGGTCTGCCAGCTGGTCAGCACGTTTATTTGGAGCCCGAGAGTAGTACCGTACCGGTACCTCAATATTGGAATGATAACACGGAAACATTGATTTGGTATTAACTATTTTATTTATTGAATTACAACTAGATACCTATCCATCCTTGGGTGTTTCATTACCGTTTTTCCTTCGAAGTTTGGTGGACGGCTTGAATCCTTCCGTTGTGTCTGTGAATTTTCAACTTACCTGAGGCTGAGAAATAGACCTCAATGGGCTGGATTTTTACCCCATCTTTGGGTTAGCCTACCTGTGTTTAAGTTGCGTTATACACCGAAAATTACGGTATTATTACTATTTACTTGTGTGTAACGGTGATTAATTTCCAATTTTGGTCTGTAAAGACACATTTTCCCCAATTCGAACCCTGACCCATTCCCAAAATAGGCAAAAATCCCTGGGCCCGCGCACTATAGGTCTCAATCAGTAATTAGATATTTATTTACCCATATATACGTTAAAATAATCGAAGAATTGAATTGTGTTTATAAATGAATGCGTCATACTTCCCGTTCGCGAAGTGTAATATTTCTTACGGAAGAATATTGACCTATATAGATTTTCGCGCAATCACGGCAACTTAATAGACTCAATTGTGAAGTTTTATGAAAACTTTCGGACAGTTGTCAAATGACACACTGTAGTAGGGCCTAGTGCATTGAAAACGATTGCATTGATCTTTGTCGACGATTCACTGTCATTGAATGTATAAAAATATGTGCCAGAATTTTCTTCAGAATGAAAAATAAAGAGCGTTTCTGCGTGATGAGGTATTTTTCGGCCGCGAAAGATTTTATGAACCTAAATATTTCAAATACGTTCAATGCCGTAGTTACCATAAGACAAAGCCGCGGCAGCATGCAAGTGGACCTTTGATGAAACTTCAAAATCGATGATCAGATAAATTGCTGACATCGTAAAATGTCGCACATTTCCAGTTTCGGGCGCTCGTAGTTAATTTTCACTGGGCAATGGATATGCCACATGGATTGAGAATATTACAGTTGTATTTAATATGCTCATTTGTATGGGAGGCCAAATTCACATTTAATAATTAATTGTGCTTAAGCGCAATTAATTGTGCTTAAGCGCAATCAATTGCGCTTAAGCGTAATTATTTGCGCTTAAGCGCAATCAATTGCGCTTAAGCGCAATCAATTGCGCTTAAGCGAAATTAATTGCGCTTAAGCGCAATTCATGGTTATATGTAACAAAACACCCCTGGTGAATAAATAGGTTTCTCCATAACTTAGCATTAACTCCTATTGACATGTCACTTCTTGGTTTCATTGGTTTGGATGGGTAGGGAGCAAGCCCAACTTCTTTATCAAAATGGCTGACTCGCAATAGTATCACCTTCTGTCTTAGTTGGAGCGATTCGTGATAGCATTATATTATCTTCGGTATATATTAGTTGGGGCTACTTGCAATAGCATTACTTTCTGTATTAGTCGGGGCGACATTGATTTTCTTCAATTTTCGAATATGGCACACCATATGAGGGAAGCAAGCCCTCGGTGACACCACATTCACACTATATGATCATGGAAATACTATAGATTTGTGCAAGAGCTGCTGATTTAATAAGAAAAACTAGAGCTTCAGGACTGAGACACCAAAGCTCCAGTAATTACACACCATTTTTTGGACAGTGATGCTGATAATATGAAAATAGGGTTTTTTCCCCCTGTTTAAGTCAATAAGTAAACCATACAGTAATGCTCTAATTAATCGACTCCTTAACCACAGCAGAATTATGGATAACTTTTCAGGATTTAGTCGGAAATATGGCTTGTTGCCATTCATCGGAAAGCTCTCGAGAGCTTTTCGATGAATGGCAACAAGCCATATTTCCGTCTAAATCCTGAAAAGTTACCCATAATTCTGCTGTGGTTAAGAAGTCGATTAAATAGAGCATTACTGTATGAGGTAAGAAAGCCCTCATGCAGTGACACCGCATGCATGTATAGGATATTACCATAGTAAAGGCTCAAATCTGTGCAAAAATACATTAAAAACATCATACAAAACATTACTAGAGTTCCGGGAAGGCGACATCAATTCTTTGGATAGAGGGATGCTGATAATATGTAATTAGGGGATTCTCCTTGTTGAACACATACTCACAGTTTGACTGTTGAGTACAGGTCAAAATTAGCCCAATGCTCATCTTGTGTTGCTAGGTGATACACCAGGTCATGCTAATAGTTTATGGGTAGGTTAGATAGTAGTCACAATTACGCTTAAGCGCAATTGATTGCGCTTAAGCGCAATTAATTGCGCTTAAGCGTAATTAATTACGCTTAAGCGTAAATGCCCTATTTGCGCTTAAGCACAATATGTGGTATTTGCGCTTAAGCGCAATTGATTATTAAATGTGAATTTGGCCTCCATATAATAGCCAATCGAATAAAACATGGGAATAATTTAATTTACTAATTCTCGGTTATGGTGTCAAAGTATACCACATTAGAACAAAATATCGGTAAGCTCCTCCCACAGCCAACCAATTAAAGCAGAGAATAAAATCTCACTAAATAATCCTGGATTATTGACAGGTTTATGTCAATAGTTTATTTCTCATAAATCATACATCGTATGATATAAAGAAAGTACATATATAGACAGACATGACGTTAAGGAAGTCCTTGTATTCCCGCACACTGTATTTAATTAATAGATAAGAATGACGGCTTTTGTTGTCAATTTGGATACATTTGTAAAAATTACAACTTTGAGCTAGATTATTATTCTCCATTTCTATTTGATCACCCTGTCGGAGTGTTTCAAATCACTTTGAGACTAATTTAGAGGACAATTAATTGTGTTTATACAATGTTTTGTCATAAGAACACTGCATTTAGCGGACAGTTATGATTGTGTTTACAAAACATTTTTCCATGCACGTGCGCCGTCTCGTCAAGGAAGTCCTTGTATTCCCGCACACAGGGATTAATTGAAGTGATAATGAAAGTCAAGATAGAATTCAATATGATTTTTTTATAAATACGAATAAAATAACCCATACAAATCCCAACCAAGAATTATTATATGACCGTCCACATGAGACAAGTCGTCCCAAACACAAAATCACCGTCGGGGCGAGTTATATCCCGTCTAGTTGCTCCGTTTCCTTCGTGGACACATGCATTCGAATGTTGGTAGCTGGTGACGGATTATTACCTGTACGTTTATCTGGATGCGAAGAGCGATAGTCATATCACTGGCTTACAAACATGACGTTATGGCGTCGTAATTTAAGTCCATCGGTCAACCATCGGTTATTTTGAACGTCGTCATCGGTCGACCGATGTACGCCATCGGTCAAATGATGTACGCCATCGGTCGAACCATCGGTCGTTTTTCACGTCGGTCGCATCGGTCGACCGATGATTTAACCGATGTACATCGGCTATCGGTCGGTTATCGGTCGGTATCGGTTTTTGCATTTCGCTACGGTCCCTTAACATTGTATTATGATGCATTCATCATCCAGACACTTGTCCGTACTCATAGTCTCATACTGAATTAATTCCACACTGCCACCGTATGTGCACGTGATGTGACGTGAATCAAATTGATAGATATATACATAGTGTCACTTTTCAGATTTGTCATCCATGGTTTGCCTGCCTGGCAACTGTAGTCCAGCCTTTGTATACAAATGATATATGTCTAGCAATAATTAAACTAGCTTTCTTTTAATATTAAGTCTCATGTGTTCATGAAAAAAAATATTTATATCTTATGAAATTTCATGGGTGAGATTGAATCAAAGCATATTTTGAAGTAATTGTTTTTATCAGACAGTCTTGCTTTGATAACTGCCTCATGGTGAATATTATTTTGCTCTAGATGGCTGACCAGTCAAAAAGGAGCTGAGATACAGATTTAACACTTTTCCTTTCAATGAATTCACTTCAACTCGTAAAACTGACCCTTTGGATTTACCAGACTTATTGATGTGTGAAAGGTCCTTGGTTGATATTGGTTTGAAATAGGGGCATATACATGTATATGAGATTTACCACTCCCCCACCTTTCCTCAAGAGAAAATACTTGTGCTGTTGAATTTAAGTTTGGTACCAACATATAGTTTCCTATATATTATCATAGTTATGATGTATTGTCAGTTAGATCTTTAATTATCTTATGTATATATATACATGTAGGCTCTTGAACATGTTTGTGTATGTAATGGGTTTATATCATTATTGTTGAATGTTTGTTTGAATGTTTGAATGTTTATTTGCACATTTATTCAATACAGTAATATATAATTATATGTATACAGATTTACATGGGGTGGCATGGCCAGTACATGCCGTCTTCCTGCCACCCCTGTAAATATAACATTACATGTATGATTAAGATGGCGTTCATAGCTGAATAATGAGTATTTACAACAAGGATGAGCATTGAAGGGTTTATCAATGAGAAATCTTCATATAAAATAGGACAGTCTTAACATTCGAATATGTGTTTAATGTTAGGGCTAAGCTAATTATGTACGTGCATGGAAATATACGTATTATTAAATCGCCCATAAAGGTGAGGGGACCAGGGTGACTCATACTTCTTGGGACATGCCAATAACAGGTAAGTAATTTCAAGTTGTTACTCTGCAGGATTTACATTCTCGATTGTTACAAATAGCATCATTACTATATTCTGATAATAGATTATGGGTGATAGACTTTTTGAATGGTGTTTTATTTGGAGAATTTCTGTGTGAAGCGTTCAAACAGTTCCATACAGGACAGTTGTCAAATGACCAGCTGTACATAATATTATATATATAGGGCCTACTGCATTGAAACGATTGATCTTTGCCGACGAATCAGTCATGTTCGCGTGCTTACCGGAATACACATATATATTTTCGTTTTAATTATCTCAATCAAACACTCAATAATGCCATAATCCAACAATTTTATTTTAGAGGTTTTATAAAATATATGGATCATTGAAAGTGCAATAAAATGTTACTTTATAGTTGGGAAGCGCCCCACCCGGACATTTACCCACCGGAAATTTCCCCACCCTGCTAATAAAATGTGCAGACATCAAACAATGTTTTGACTGATCAGTGAAGCCTGGTTAGTGAAGCCATCTCAAGCGATGTCATCTCAGCCGATGTAATGTTTTGACAGACACGAAAGCGTGTTCTGACAAACATGAAAGAGTGTTTTGACGATAGTTTGGGACATCAACGCAGTTGAAACAATGTTGTGACAATTATGATCACAGTGTGGATTCTAGTGAGTGAACTCTAGACAGCTATATAACCTTAGCAAAGTTATCATGGAATCATATCTTCAATCATGGAACTGATTAAGAACAATCGTGGTGGTGACAAATTATGTTTCGAAGGTCATGCTAATACCAAAAAGAAAGTCAACAAATCGTCAATCAGATGGGAGTGTTCGCAGTGACGAGCTCTCACATGCAAGGGGTGTGTCACAACTGATGACGAGGTAAGTCTCAATTTGCACGATGTTAATTCATTTTCTGAGAAACAGACATAAAGAGCGTTCTTAATTAATTATCCAATAATATGTGCGCAAATTTCCATAAGGAGCATTTAATTTGATATGTTTTTAATATGTAAACACTCAAACATCGGGGCCTCATTACGCACTGTCTTTAGGGAATTTCTGTAAAACAAAATGTTGTTTCGCTGCGAGAACATGGCGGACACTTTTTGTCCAAAAAAATATATATATATAATCTTGCGGAGAAGAAAAAGCTTGCCGAGTTATGTATAAAATATAAAAATTTCACGTCCTCACTGTTATTTTATAAACATTTGCTGGGAATTCTCCCCTGCATTTGGGTCTGCCAGCTGGTCAGCACGTTTATTTGGAGCCCGAGAGTAGTACCGTACCGGTACCTCAATATTGGAATGATAACACGGAAACATTGATTTGGTATTAACTATTTTATTTATTGAATTACAACTAGATACCTATCCATCCTTGGGTGTTTCATTACCGTTTTTCCTTCGAAGTTTGGTGGACGGCTTGAATCCTTCCGTTGTGTCTGTGAATTTTCAACTTACCTGAGGCTGAGAAATAGACCTCAATGGGCTGGATTTTTACCCCATCTTTGGGTTAGCCTACCTGTGTTTAAGTTGCGTTATACACCGAAAATTACGGTATTATTACTATTTACTTGTGTGTAACAGTGATTAATTTCCAATTTTGGTCTGTAAAGACACATTTTCCCCAATTCGAACCCTGACCCATTCCCAAAATAGGCAAAAATCCCTGGGCCCGCGCACTATAGGTCTCAATCAGTAATTAGATATTTATTTACCCATATATACGGTAAAATAATCGAAGAATTGAATTGTGTTTATAAATGAATGCGTCATACTTCCCGTTCGCGAAGTGTAATATTTCTTACGGAAGAATATTGACCTATATAGATTTTCGCGCAATCACGGCAACTTAATAGACTCAATTGTGAAGTTTTATGAAAACTTTCGGACAGTTGTCAAATGACACACTGTAGTAGGGCCTAGTGCATTGAAAACGATTGCATTGATCTTTGTCGACGATTCACTGTCATTGAATGTATAAAAATATGTGCCAGAATTTTCTTCAGAATGAAAAATAAAGAGCGTTTCTGCGTGATGAGGTATTTTTCGGCCGCGAAAGATTTTATGAACCTAAATATTTCAAATACGTTCAATGCCGTAGTTACCATAAGACAAAGCCGCGGCAGCATGCAAGTGGACCTTTGATGAAACTTCAAAATCGATGATCAGATAAATTGCTGACATCGTAAAATGTCGCACATTTCCAGTTTCGGGCGCTCGTAGTTAATTTTCACTGGGCAATGGATATGCCACATGGATTGAGAATATTACAGTTGTATTTAATATGCTCATTTGTATGGGAGGCCAAATTCACATTTAATAATTAATTGTGCTTAAGCGCAATTAATTGTGCTTAAGCGCAATCAATTGCGCTTAAGCGTAATTATTTGCACTTAAGCGCAATCAATTGCGCTTAAGCGCAATTCATGGTTATATGTAACAAAACACCCCTGGTGAATAAATAGGTTTCTCCATAACTTAGCATTAACTCCTATTGACATGTCACTTCTTGGTTTCATTGGTTTGGATGGGTAGGGAGCAAGCCCAACTTCTTTATCAAAATGGCTGACTCGCAATAGTATCACCTTCTGTCTTAGTTGGAGCGATTCGTGATAGCATTATATTATCTTCGGTATATATTAGTTGGGGCTACTTGCAATAGCATTACTTTCTGTATTAGTCGGGGCGACATTGATTTTCTTCAATTTTCGAATATGGCACACCATATGAGGGAAGCAAGCCCTCGGTGACACCACATTCACACTATATGATCATGGAAATACTATAGATTTGTGCAAGAGCTGCTGATTTAATAAGAAAAACTAGAGCTTCAGGACTGAGACACCAAAGCTCCAGTAATTACACACCATTTTTTGGACAGTGATGCTGATAATATGAAAATAGGGTTTTTTCCCCCCTGTTTAAGTCAATAAGTAAACCATACAGTAATGCTCTAATTAATCGACTCCTTAACCACAGCAGAATTATGGATAACTTTTCAGGATTTAGTCGGAAATATGGCTTGTTGCCATTCATCGGAAAGCTCTCGAGAGCTTTTCGATGAATGGCAACAAGCCATATTTCCGTCTAAATCCTGAAAAGTTACCCATAATTCTGCTGTGGTTAAGAAGTCGATTAAATAGAGCATTACTGTATGAGGTAAGAAAGCCCTCATGCAGTGACACCGCATGCATGTATAGGATATTACCATAGTAAAGGCTCAAATCTGTGCAAAAATACATTAAAAACATCATACAAAACATTACTAGAGTTCCGGGAAGGCGACATCAATTCTTTGGATAGAGGGATGCTGATAATATGTAATTAGGGGATTCTCCTTGTTGAACACATACTCACAGTTTGACTGTTGAGTACAGGTCAAAATTAGCCCAATGCTCATCTTGTGTTGCTAGGTGATACACCAGGTCATGCTAATAGTTTATGGGTAGGTTAGATAGTAGTCACAATTACGCTTAAGCGCAATTGATTGCGCTTAAGCGCAATTAATTGCGCTTAAGCGTAATTAATTACGCTTAAGCGTAAATGCCCTATTTGCGCTTAAGCACAATATGTGGTATTTGCGCTTAAGCGCAATTGATTATTAAATGTGAATTTGGCCTCCATATAATAGCCAATCGAATAAAACATGGGAATAATTTAATTTACTAATTCTCGGTTATGGTGTCAAAGTATACCACATTAGAACAAAATATCGGTAAGCTCCTCCCACAGCCAACCAATTAAAGCAGAGAATAAAATCTCACTAAATAATCCTGGATTATTGACAGGTTTATGTCAATAGTTTATTTCTCATAAATCATACATCGTATGATATAAAGAAAGTACATATATAGACAGACATGACGTTAAGGAAGTCCTTGTATTCCCGCACACTGTATTTAATTAATAGATAAGAATGGCGGCTTTTGTTGTCAATTTGGATACATTTGTAAAAATTACAACTTTGAGCTAGATTATTATTCTCCATTTCTATTTGATCACCCTGTCGGAGTGTTTCAAATCACTTTGAGACTAATTTAGAGGACAATTAATTGTGTTTATACAATGTTTTGTCATAAGAACACTGCATTTAGCGGACAGTTATGATTGTGTTTACAAAACATTTTTCCATGCACGTGCGCCGTCTCGTCAAGGAAGTCCTTGTATTCCCGCACACAGGGATTAATTGAAGTGATAATGAAAGTCAAGATAGAATTCAATATGATTTTTTTATAAATACGAATAAAATAACCCATACAAATCCCAACCAAGAATTATTATATGACCGTCCACATGAGACAAGTCGTCCCAAACACAAAATCACCGTCGGGGCGAGTTATATCCCGTCTAGTTGCTCCGTTTCCTTCGTGGACACATGCATTCGAATGTTGGTAGCTGGTGACGGATTATTACCTGTACGTTTATCTGGATGCGAAGAGCGATAGTCATATCACTGGCTTACAAACATGACGTTATGGCGTCGTAATTTAAGTCCATCGGTCAACCATCGGTTATTTTGAACGTCGTCATCGGTCGACCGATGTACGCCATCGGTCAAATGATGTACGCCATCGGTCGAACCATCGGTCGTTTTTCACGTCGGTCGCATCGGTCGACCGATGATTTAACCGATGTACATCGGCTATCGGTCGGTTATCGGTCGGTATCGGTTTTTGCATTTCGCTACGGTCCCTTAACATTGTATTATGATGCATTCATCATCCAGACACTTGTCCGTACTCATAGTCTCATACTGAATTAATTCCACACTGCCACCGTATGTGCACGTGATGTGACGTGAATCAAATTGATAGATATATACATAGTGTCACTTTTCAGATTTGTCATCCATGGTTTGCCTGCCTGGCAACTGTAGTCCAGCCTTTGTATACAAATGATATATGTCTAGCAATAATTAAACTAGCTTTCTTTTAATATTAAGTCTCATGTGTTCATGAAAAAAAATATTTATATCTTATGAAATTTCATGGGTGAGATTGAATCAAAGCATATTTTGAAGTAATTGTTTTTATCAGACAGTCTTGCTTTGATAACTGCCTCATGGTGAATATTATTTTGCTCTAGATGGCTGACCAGTCAAAAAGGAGCTGAGATACAGATTTAACACTTTTCCTTTCAATGAATTCACTTCAACTCGTAAAACTGACCCTTTGGATTTACCAGACTTATTGATGTGTGAAAGGTCCTTGGTTGATATTGGTTTGAAATAGGGGCATATACATGTATATGAGATTTACCACTCCCCCACCTTTCCTCAAGAGAAAATACTTGTGCTGTTGAATTTAAGTTTGGTACCAACATATAGTTTCCTATATATTATCATAGTTATGATGTATTGTCAGTTAGATCTTTAATTATCTTATGTATATATATACATGTAGGCTCTTGAACATGTTTGTGTATGTAATGGGTTTATATCATTATTGTTGAATGTTTGTTTGAATGTTTGAATGTTTATTTGCACATTTATTCAATACAGTAATATATAATTATATGTATACAGATTTACATGGGGTGGCATGGCCAGTACATGCCGTCTTCCTGCCACCCCTGTAAATATAACATTACATGTATGATTAAGATGGCGTTCATAGCTGAATAATGAGTATTTACAACAAGGATGAGCATTGAAGGGTTTATCAATGAGAAATCTTCATATAAAATAGGACAGTCTTAACATTCGAATATGTGTTTAATGTTAGGGCTAAGCTAATTATGTACGTGCATGGAAATATACGTATTATTAAATCGCCCATAAAGGTGAGGGTACCAGGGTGACTCATACTTCTTGGGACATGCCAATAACAGGTAAGTAATTTCAAGTTGTTACTCTGCAGGATTTACATTCTCGATTGTTACAAATAGCATCATTACTATATTCTGATAATAGATTATTGGTGATAGACTTTTTGAATGGTGTTTTATTTGGAGAATTTCTGTGTGAAGCGTTCAAACAGTTCCATACATTGGGGAAAGCGTGTTTTGGAAGTATGAATGAGAAATTTGTTGATAACATCCAGGAAGAATTATCAGCGGTGCCATGCTGACAACCCTTCCATTAATATCTTACTTCCTTTGGGGAACATGGTATTTATTGACATGGTTTAACCCTTATAAGACTGGAGCTGCGCTGGTGCAGCATTACAGATCCTGTGCCAGTGCATTCTCTTATATGCGAATGCCCTTATTTGACCCATAAATTCCAATAATTTGTGTTATTACTGAGTATGTACATCTGCCTATAATAGTAGATAACAGTATACTCTATAATTCAACATCTAAACTCTTAAATCATAGCAATTTACTTCACCAAGGGATGGGTTAGACATCTGCCGATCGTGATCGTCCTCTCGTTTATTGAGTAGAAGGACGCGATCACTGGAACTTTTAGCCAAATCCTGCATCTATGGTCACCATAATAAGAGAACCTCAAACGATTTGCACTTCTGAGTCAGCACCAATATTATTAAGGAATAAATGTGAGAAAGGCCTCCGATAATGAATCACTAATTAAGTAATTGAATGTTCTAAATGCCTGGCACATTTAGGTAAATAAATCAATCATTTGCACTGAAGAGAAAATATACATGTATGATTATCAATTTATTTGCCTTGAATCGAAATACATGTAACACCAATTGACTTCCCTCAGACTCTGAATATTAAATTTTATTTCTCTTTGACAGGGCAAATGATTTCTGCTTCAGCGTAAATTATTTCAAATGATTTGCACTTCGGCATAAATTGTTTGCACTCAAATAAGGAATAATTGTGAAAATTAAAGGCCTCCCAAATATACATGCACCCAGAATCTAGTGGCGCGATCCCAAACACATTTTGATTCGGGGTTAAGGGAGAGGCCAAGTGATCAATTTTGGATTGAGATTTCCAAGCAAATCTCCACAACAAAAGTTAATACAGTGTGAAGCAGTTGTCTGGGAACTAAAGCAGCCAAATAATAAAACAGACATACTAGTAGCATTTAACTGGCGGCTGTGCTTTGCAAATTGCCAATTTTTGCAATAAAATTAACATTTGGCATAGTTTTGAAAAATCAATATAAAATTAAAAAATAAATACACCAACTTTCTAATGGAACAAATTCCAAGATGTCGTGCCAGGTAAAGATGTATTGTTTTCAATACCGCACAAAGTACGTCACACCCAGAAATATTTGCTGTGGAGATTTGCATGGAAATGCCCATTCAAAATTGGTCAATCAATTGACCTCCTACATCTGTCAATCATCACGGTAAGGCCTACAAAAAAATAAAATGTGTTTCTGCTACCAGTGTCCGAAACCGAAACTGTTGAGCTGATTTTATAAAAAAAATTTATATTAAATGTGTCTATGTTTTGTAATACCTCTTGGTCTACATTTATATTGTAAAAAACTGTTCAGCCAAAATAACTCAAGTTGTGAACTAGTGAGTTCAAATTACATAAAGGTCTCACAATCTCAGGGCAAGAATATCATTGAATACTAACAGAGCGAACTCCAGCCAAAATATCCACTTGGATATTTCAAATTATGTTGTTTCAATAATGTATGCATGTATCTAATTAATATAAACATAAAAAAGATCATTAGCCTTGGACCACAGGTACATGTCAACTAAATTATTAAGGTCATGGTTAATTAAATTTATGTTTAGCATCAATCGCTTATTACTTATTGTGACAGACGATAACAACGCTTTTGATTAATTACAGGCTCAATGCACAATTCCATTGCCCAAAGTGTGTTCCCTGTGAAATTTAAGATAGGAACATTTACTCTTATTGGAAACTGATCAAAATTGGCATCAATATTTATGTTATATTATAATTACATTGTACTCAATAAGTATTATAACTTCTGAAACCTATCGAGAATGATTAATAATGAATAATCACCTCATTTTGCAATTAATTCTCAGAATCGTGGATTGTGCTAAACATAAACTTAACCATGGCCTAAGATCAGTACTGGGAATTAAAACATCAAGGAAATCAGGAATACAATCAAGTTAGGAGTCCTGTTACTCTAAATCATATTTTAATGTGGCGACATATGTATGTTAGATGTTATATCTGCCCAAAGAAATCACCGCTTTGTGGAAATTTGGGACTGATTATTCCGGATCCCGAGGGTGGGAAAAAAAAAAAAAAAAAAAAAAAAAAATTAATTCCATACCTTACCCTGGAGGGGTAGCAGAGACACTGATAAATTTTTTTTATACCTAAGAAATTTTTATTAGTCGAGTTTTTTTCCAAAACTCGACTTATAGTTTGATGAGGGACGGTGGGCGGGCGGCGGCGGCGGCGGCTTATAACTCAACCGTTTATTGACGGATTAAAAAAAAAATTTGGTGTGTGAGTACATATCCATGCACGTAAGCTGCAGACAAAAAATCGGGTTCGTCCGCACATTTATTACAGAGTTATGGCCCTTTGCCATTTTTCACTGATTTTAGGCTCGTTAGCGCAACAACTTCAACAAACGTTATCTGATTCGATTGAAATTTGGTATATAGGTGTCTCCCAAGAATGTCTCGGACGAGTTCGAAAACCGGCCTGGTCCGATAAAATTTGATAGAGTTATGGCCCTTAATTAGTCATTTTTCACGAATTTTCAGCTCGTTAGCGCCATAACTTCAACAAACGTTATCCGATTTGATTGAAATTTGGTATATAGGTGTCTCCCAAGAATATCTCGGACGAGTTCGAAAACCGGCCTGGTCCGATAAAATTTGATAGAGTTATGGCCCTTAATTAGTCATTTTTCACGAATTTTCAGCTCGTTAGCGCGATAACTTCAACAAACGTTATCCGATTTGATTGAAATTTGGTATATAGGTGTCTCCCAAGAATATCTCGGTCGAGTTCGAAAACCGGCCAGGTCCGATAAAATTTGATAGAGTTATGGTCCTTAATTAGTCATTTTTCACGAATTATCAGCTCGTTAGCGCGCTAACTTCAACAAACGTTATCCGATTTGATTGAAATTGGTATATAGGTGTCTCCCAAGAATATCTCGGTCGAGTTCGAAAACCGGCCAGGTCCGATAAAATTTGATAGAGTTATGGCCCTTAATTAGTCATTTTTTCACAAATTTTCAGCTCGTTAGCACGATAATTTAACAAACATCATCCTATTTGATTGAAATTTTGATATATAGGTGTCTCCCAAGAATACCTCGGACGAGTTAGAAAACCGGCCCGGTCCGATAAAATTTGATAGAGTTATGGTCCTTAAGTTACTTCAACAAACGTCCTCCGATTTGTTTAAAATTTGGAATAGACATACTTACCAAGAATATTTCGGACGAGTTCGAAAACCAGCCTGGCCCGATAAAATTTGATAGAGTTATGGCCCTTAATTAGTCATTTTTCGATTTTACCTATTAATTAGTCTACCGATACTGATGCACACAATTGGCGGTAGCCACCGGCGGTAAGCCACCGAAAACGAGACACAGCATCTCTGATGCCACCTCTTGTTTTACTTAGTAAAATTCTATGGGCTGAATAAACGATTATTACCCATGTTCGGACTTGTACCGTGCAGTTTGGGGCTATCCCAACCAAGAATCTGTATACTAAGTCACAAATTAATACAAGTATAGGGGCCTCTCTTGCTCTGTCGGTAAAGGGCTCTGATCTAGACCGTCTCGCTCTCCAGCGCTGGCAATTTGTGTTCAATTCCCGGTGGAGTCATCACTGACTTTGTATCTCATTACGCCATCTATGGTGTTTTCTATGAACGTGTTTTTCATTATCAATGGGTGTATGAGCGAATGGGTGAAATATGAATAAAAATGTACTTGGATATTTTCGTATCTGAACGATATGATTAGAAAGGTACTTGAGTATGTTCGTATGAAGTTTGACAATAATTATTGTTGTGGTCTAATAGAGGTAGCATCTCGTCGATCGTGATATATATTCACATATCGCTTGAAACCTTTGCGGTTAGATCGGTGTGTATACATGTCGACATGTTTTATTATACCCCCACTTTCGAAGAAAATGGGGGGTATACTGGATTGACTGCGTCTGTCCGTCACACTTTCTCCCTCCGTGTGTTCGTCCGTCCGTCCGTCTGTCCTTCCGTCCGACCGACCTCATAATTCGAACAACTATGAACCGATTTCAATAAGTTTTTGTATGCAATCTCCTTAGGACCGCCTCTCCGCATGATGCTAATTGCGGTGCGGTCCGACTTTCTTTTTTTAAGTTACGCCTTACTTTTCGACTTATTTTGACTTAGAAAATTCTGTCCGACTTAATAACTTTAACAAATATGAACCGATTTCAATAAATTTTGGTATACATGCTTCTCACAACACCCTCTCTATATGAGAGGATGCTATCAAGTTAGGATATTTTCCGGAAGTTTCTTCGAATATGGGTTCGGAACAATGATTTTCTTTAAAGTTAAAAATCTTTTTTGTTGGGTTTACGGATAATGCGGGTTGAATTTGCCACGGTGGGGGTATTCTAGCACGCGAGTGCACACCTCTTGTTGAACTATGGCTTGTTAGCCACGATGAGAAGTGGGCACCGACTTCCCGTGTTAACCCTTAGCGCACTGCGCACTGTGTGTTTCTATTGTTGTTTAACCTGCTTTGTTATTTTCATGTGACATAAATCGGAATGATATCTACTATTATATTGCATGGGGATTTGAGGATGGTATAAGAAATTTTAACATGTTATTTAACATCGTTTAGTATCGGCATGCTATATTCTACATGAATTTGGGTTGTAATTGTTAACCAATTCACATGTTACTCCTTCGTGCTGTTTGCACATATTGACGCTTAATGAACTTTAGTATTGGTCTCTAAACTTTTTCATTTCTTTGTAAGCGGAATATATCTCAGCTATGAATAGAGATGTTATTAAGATAAGTTCCAACACTAACCATTCACATTGGTTGTTTAACATGCAATGTGGCCTTATTCTAAACATCGTTTTATGTCTGTATGCAGCATATATCAGAATGCTATATGAATTGAACAATGTTAAGAAATTAACCCTCCTGTGACAATGTTCTAATTGATCCTCATCGGGGTGGGCATATTTTAATTAGTCCTCATGGGACCATATTTTAATTGACCCTCATGGGACTGTATTTTATTTAACCCCATGGGACCGTAGTTAATCAACACTGATGACACCATATTTTAATGTCAAATTAACTCTTGTCATGCGATGATGCGACCATATTTTAACTTTAATTAACCCCATGTTACCATGTTTTATTGTACAGTATACGCACATACACAAAATATCACATATAATCAACTACATAAGCATTACCTATATACACGTTTTTCACAATCACTATATTAAAGTTTGAATATGTTTTATATATGCCTGATAATATGATCTTGATGGCATTACCATTTCTGACTGGTTTTCTAGTATTGCTATCTGGGGGAGTGCCAGTTACTTGTCGGTGGTTTCGCCGGGCACAATGGCTTATTCTTTCAGCCAATGAAATCACTGCTAGTTTTACCTTAGTGCACAGAGTTTCCCTCCACCAATAAAACTGGTAACGTCGTGATATAGCCCTGGCTGGCAGCTGCTGAAAGCGATGTTAAACCCCAATAAATAAAAAAAGACATAACATACCATATCTATTCTGTGTGTGGTTATACATGTAGCCTGATACAGCACTTGATATTTCAATTGACTATAGTGATTTGTATCATTGTACTGTTAACTTGTGACAACCCAAAGATAGTACATTTAATAGGTTCGAAATATCAAAAAAATTAATAAAGAGGGTGTCATTCCTCCTAATCCGATTGTTACCAAACTTCATAATATCTTTAGGGTGACCCCTAGATGGGAGCCATCAAAATTTTTCAAATTTTGCTGAAAATGGGTCTCCCACACTGGACTGCAAAACTGCCACCATGGACTGCTTTAGATTGGTCCACCCACTCCACTGATACTTTTGTAAAGTTTTTGGCAGATCACTTATTTCACTATTCACCTGTTCCAATCTGGTTCAAAGCATTCGCCGAACAAAAGACTGCTAATAAAATCGTTATGCTTATACAATAGTACGAAGCTACTTTACCTGCATACACTCTCGTCTGGTTGTAAAATACAGTAATGCCCTAATTAATCGACTCCATAACCACTGCAGAATTATGGGTAATTTTTCAGGATTTAGTCGGAAATATGGCTTGTTGTCATTCATCGGAAAGCTCTTAGTGAGAGCTTTTCGATGAATGGCAACAAGCCATATTTCCGAATAAATCCTGAAAAATTACCCATAATTCTGCTGTGGTTATGGAGTCGATTAATTAGGGCATTACTGTAGTGGTCGCTCAATTATGGCCTAACAAATCTGTCCGATATTTCGAAAAGAGAGATTCCAGTTAACAGAGGTAATTTTTAGTTGGAATGCACTTAGGTGAATTAGGGACTGGACAATTTGTTTGGTATAGAGAGGGATTCGGTTTATAGAGGGTCCGGTTTGGAGAGGTTTTACTATATAGGCCTACTAGCTGAGCCTTTATTCAGCATCGGAGGGGCCTGCACATTTAGATATTAGATATTGCGGTGGCCCAATTGTGCGCCTTTCGTACATTTTGAGCATTTTAAACATTTTCATTTTAATACTCTTTTATATATATATAGATATTATATCTCCTTGCAGCACTGCACAAGTAGATGTTTCTTGGGACTTGGCTCCAAACTAGTGTATAGAGAATAAAACAGGAGGATAAACACTGGGATTTCAAGTAACTGCATTGATATGGGTATGTAGGTTGTGCATATTTATAAGCTTATTTGAAAAAATGGTTGTATTATGTAATCAGTCTGTACATCCGTCCTTACATTCATTAAAATTTTTATACCCACCGCAACGAAGTTAGGGGGGGTATACTGGAGTCAGCTTGTCCGTCATCCGTCCGTCGTCCGTCCGTGGACACAAATTTGTCCGGAGTTTTTCTCAGTCGTTTTTCGATCAATTTCCGTGAAACTTGGTACAGACATCAACCACCATGGGAACCTTTGCACCTGCGATTATGACGTCTGTCGGACTTTTTTTGGTGGAGTTATCCCCCCTTTTTCGACTTAGAAATTTTTCGCAACATGTAACTTTTGTCCGAGCTTTTATTCCTACATTTTTCGGTCAATTTTTTTTAAACGTGGCACAGATATTTAGTACCATGGGAACTTGTGCACCTGCGATTATGACGTCTGTCCGACATTTTTTTGGTGGAGTTATCCCCCTTTTTCGACTTAGAAACTTTTTTTGCAACATGCATAATTTTGTCCGAGCTTTTATTCCTACATTTTTCGGTCAATGTTTTTTAATCTTGGCACTGATATTTAGTACCATGGGAACCTGTGCACCTGCGATTATGACGTCTGTCCGACATTTTTTGTGTGGAGTTATTCCCCTTTTTCGACTTAGAATTTTTTTCGCAACATACATAATTTTGTCCAAGCTTTTATTCCTACATTTTTCGGTCAATAGGTTTAAGATTAAGGTTATGGTTGTACACCTGCAATGGGAACTGTTATTTTATTATTTTAACTAAATGTTTACTGACATGTGAAACATCTTAGTATTTTAAAAACAGGGGGGTATCAATATGGCCATTTTTTAGCTCAACTTGACAAAGTCAAGTTTGAGCTATTGCCATGGGTTTTCGTCTGTCTGTCCATCAATCAACAATTTCCTTTGGTACACCCTACAGGCCACATTCCTCAATGGATCGTCACCAAACCGAAATTTGTTTAAAAACATGGCCGCCAGCAGCCATTTTGGATTTAAAACCTCTACCCACAGGCACGCAATCTCCATTACGCATGATGCCTTTATGGTATAAAGGTCTTGGGGGCGTACTTCATGCATACCGAGGTATCGGCTCCTGCATTAGGCAAGCTCCTCCATTAACCCATTTGGATTTGGCTGCGATAAAAGATAAAATCCTCCCTTTGTTATATTGAGACAGTGCCTTGGGCAATATATTTATAAATGGGGAATCCCGGTCCCATTCACTCTCCCATTGGAAAGAGGCAATAAAAATTATTTGGCTCTGGATGCTGGTCTGCATCCGCCACCGGTCTGCCTGGTCTCACCACCACTGGTCTGGTCTCCATACCATGGACGGTCTCACCACCACTGCCGTTTGCAGAAAGTATTTTGTTTTGTAGCAATTTGCTAACATGTAACTGCAAAGAAGCTGTAAAATCAGGATACCTTGCAAGCCATAGGCAGACACTGGTTCTGAAAGAAATCGAGTTTGTCGAACCATGGACATCAACTCTGTAGAGAAAAGCGCGGACAAACATTTTTAATTCAACTTCACAAAGTCAAGCTTGAGCTATTGCAGGGTTTCCGCCAGGGGAGAATTAATGAGTCCGTATTGGGGAAACACACCATGGTTTGTCCTGTCGGGCGAAAAATTTGTTATTTGACACTGAAAAGAAGCCATTTCCTTGCACCTGAGTGTCCCACAAAGCAATCCAAAGCTACGTATATTATGCAAGTCGATCATTTCCGTGGGTGCATTAATTCTGTTGATGGTATCCAAATAGTTAGTCATTTAATTACGTACGTAAGACTGCCGTCTGACTGAAGACTATATATATAAATGAACGAGCTACGAGTTTAATACAGTGTTAACTGTTTACAAATTTATAACTTACACTAAGATTCCAACAGGTATAATGAATCTAAACACTAAAAAGAATCTACGCATTGACCAATAATACCTAGCAAGGAGAATTGAATAAAGTATTTCTTAGAATTTCAAGTAGCGTCAGTGAAAATGAAACTGACAGGATTATATATTCTGTCAATCGTAAAACTATTTGTGCGCGGTGACGTCATACTGCAGGGTTTTTCTGCAGGAGATATTTATATTGGCGAAAAACGAATGGTAGCGAAATCTTTCACCCGGAACGCGTAGCTTGTTCAATAGTCTGTATTAGTCCAACAACTGATGACCGCAGCTATAGAACAGAGTTTTAGCCAACGTGTTATAAAATATAATTGAGTTTTTGGTGGGAAATGTGAACATGTGCGTAGTTGATTATTGTGCTTGGGGACCCAGGCGGGACAACGTTACTATTATTGACCGTACTTTGACAAAATCTCCATATTGGGGGGGGGGGGGGAGGGTATGTGTTTGTGTTTATCCTCCATGCATGTAATATGGCTCAAATGAATGGTGTTCTCACTATGAATTCCCGCTATAAAGACTGATTTGGGACAGGTTCCGTATTATTGTGAAATAAATCACTTTGGGATTTTGTTAAGTATGCATGGCAATATATGCATAATAATCAACACAGGTAGAGAATTACATGTATATTTCAAGAACTTCACTTACCGGTACATCGAACTCAAAACAAATGATAATATAGCAATAAGATAAATGATCAACATTGAGTAGTTTCATCCACGAAAATCCCGTGCATAAAAATATCCCCGACTCAGTAATTGGGTGTTCTTTGATCCAATTATGTAATCGTACGATAGCACGGGGTCTTCGAGCGTGAATAGTTTCATCCATGGAATCCCGTGCACAAAAATATCCGCACTCAACGGTCCGGCATTCTTTTATGTTACCGCGACATGTATTACGCTGTATCAAATGTCGCTATATGACACGCTCTTTCTTATTGTTTTTTCGGGAGATGGACTGTGTCGATTTCATTTTGTCAATATTAATGAAAATAAGTGTAGATATATAGCCTGTCGACACAGACAAGACTGAAAAAGTTTTTAATAACGTCATTTATTTGTGTATGAGTGGGATTTCGTGCAACGACCGACGGGGGGAATGGGTCCGTAGGACGGACCCGCAGCCGGCCTGGCGGAAACCCTGGCTATTGCCATGGGTTGGCATCTGTCATCCGTGTGGGTGTCCATCAACAATTTTCTTTCGCTCACCCGGCAGGCCGCATCCCTATTCTTATCGTCACCAAACTTCATATGGATCTTCAGGGTGGCCTCTAGATGGGAGCCATAATTTTTATCCGAAATTCGATAAAAAACATGGCCGCCGGAGGCCGTTTTGGATTTCAAATTTGAATCCATCGGCACACCCTGCAGCCCACATTTATTGGAGAAATGATTTGAAAATTTACTGACATGTTTATGATTACCTCTAGATGGGAGTAAAATTTGTAAGAAAACATAGCCACCAGCAGCCATCTTGGATTTTACTCTTTGCATGATTAAATCTGTTGGAACACCCAACAGGCCACATTCCTCATCCAATCGTCCCCAACTTTATACAGATCTTCGGGGTGACCTCTAGAGGGAAGCCACCATTTTTGTTCCCATATTTGATTAAAAGCATGGCCTCCATCAGCACAATCTGCAGCCCACATTTATTGGATAAATGAATTTACAGCAATGTTTAGGATCACTTCTAGATGGCAGCTAACGAATTTGAATGATTTTCGATGAAAAACATGGCCGCCGGCAACTGTCTTGGATTTACTCTTTGCATGACTAAATACTTCAGCCCACCCTTCAGCCAACATTTTTAAACCAATTGATCCCAAACTTCATATGTCTCTTCATGTTGACATCTGGTATTACTTAAACATTTAAACTTAACGTATTCCTTATCGCTTCAACGAATTTAATGTATTACATTATCCCTTCTCTAAGTTGAGCTACAGTGTCATTGATACTTTCATCAATTCCATGGTTTATTTATTTTTATACGCCAGTTTAAAAAAACGGTCGTATTTTATGTAAATGAGTTGTCCGTCCATCCGTTGTCCATCCGTCCATCCGCTTTTGGTTTCCGGATGATAACTTTAGATTGAATGAGTGAACTAAACCAAATTTGGTATGTTAGTTTGCCACACCGAAATACAGATCAAGTTCGAATATGGGTTTCGTCCGCATGATTTTGACTGAGTTACGTCCCTTTTTCGACTTAAATTTTACCTGATTTGCGTTTTCCGGATGATAACTTTAGATTGAATCGAGTGAACTTAACCAAATTAGGTATACAAATCAAGTTCAAATATGGGTTCTGTCTACATGCCCCACTCTACTCCAGAAATGAGCGTATTATGCCACACCCCGACGGCGTGCTCTTTTTATGCTTTTGATTTATTTACTTGATATTTATTCCTACTTTCAGATGATGATGTTGAGATGATACCTCGGAATGAAGGTGGCGCAGTATCAGCTGTCGAGAATCATACCATATACACCCATGGGTAAGCTCCATCCCATTGGATAACATTGCTTACCCCACATCCGGCTGTAACAAGCAATCTGATTGGCTGCAACCCCACATTTAAATCACCATGTCCCCCCACCACCCTTGGCAGCGGGGTTAAAAGAACGTGTGCAAAACATTGGGGGTATATGAGTGCGTGAAACATTTTGAACAATTACCAATGGATTTAAAAGATATGGCATGTGAGTTCACAAGAGTAGTTTTTGAAAGGACTTTGCAAACTAGGCCCGGCCATACATTTTACCAGATGTATGGCCCTTTGATTGTAATTTTTTTGGCATTGCATTTTAAGCCTGAACTAAAACAAATATATTAACCAATCTCAAACAAATATTAACTGATTTAAATAATTTTTTAGCATATTTTGAAAATGCCCATCCCCATCTTTGCCCATGTAGGTGGGGGATACTGCCATCGGTAACTGCTTGTTATCCCCCGCCAAATTTAAAATTTGTGGGGGATATAGTAATGGGTTCTGTCTGTCCATCTGTCGTCCGTCCATCCGTCCGTGGACACAAATTTATCAGGAGTTTTTTTATCGTTTTTTTATCAATTTTTGTGAAACTTGGCACAGACATCAACCACCATGGGAACCTGTGCACCTGCGATTATTACTTTTTTTGGTGGAGTTATCCCCCTTTGTCGACTTAGAAAATTTTCGCAACATGTATAATTTTGTCCGAGCTTTTATTCCTACATTTTTAGGTCAATTTTTAGCTCAACTTTACTTTGTAAAGTTTGAGCTATTGCCATGGCTTGGTATCCGTCGTCCGTGTGTACGTGCGTGTGTGTATGTCGTCAACAATACAGGCTACAGGTCGTACCTTTTGTCGGATCATTATGAAATTTGTCATAGCTGTTGACATCAACATTTAGACCGGAACGATTCATTTTGGGGTCATTCGGAAAAAAAACATGGCCACCAGCGGCCATCTTTTATTTCAAAATTAAATCCGTTAGCATGTGCTACAGGTCGTACTGTTTGTCTGATCATCATGAAATTTAATATTGACATGTAGATGGGAACGAGTAATTTTAAAAACATGGCCGCCAGCAGCCATCTTGGATTTTACTCTTTGCATGACTAAATCCTTTGGCACGGGCTACAGGTCGTACCTTTGGTCGGATCTTTATAAAATTTGTCATAGCTGTTTACATTGACATGTAGATGGGAACGAGTCATTTTGGGGTCATTCGGAAAAAAAAACATGGCTGCCAATGGCCATCTTGGATTTCAAAATTCAATCAATTAGCACGGGCTACAGGTCCTACTGTTCGTCTGATCATCATGAAATTTGTCATGGATGTTAACAATGACATATAGATGGGAACAAGTCATTTTGGGGTCATTCGGCAAAAACACTTGGCCGCCAGCCGCCATCTTGGATTTCATAATTCAATCCATTAGCACAGACTACAGGCCGGAAGTGTTCGTCTGATCGAGTCGTCATGAAATTTGTTGTGGAAGTTAATAATGACATGTAGATGGAAACGAGTCATTTTGAGGTCATTCGGCCATGGCCGCCAACAGCCATCTTGGATTTTACTCTTTGTATGACTAAATCCTTTGACACAGGCTACAGGTCGTATCTTTGGTCGGATCATCGTGAAATTTGTCACGGATGTTAACATTGACATGTAAATGGGAACGAGTCATTTTGGGGTCATTCGGCCCTAAAACATGGCCGCCAGCAGCCATCTTGGATTTTACTCTTTGCATGACTAAATCCTTTGGCAAACCATACAGTCCACTTCCCTCATCCGATCATCACCAAACTTCATATTAATCTTGATATTGATCTACTAGATGGAAGCTATCAAATGTTTTTGAATTTCATTGGAAAACATAGCCATCAGCAACCATCTTGGATTTTACTTTATATATCTCTTCATGTTGATAATCTAGTATTACTTAGACCTTTCAACTTTCCGCATTCCTAATCGCTCCATTGACTGTAACACATGAAATTATTCCCTTTCCAAGTTGAGCTACAGTGTCATTGACACTTTCATTTACCGAAGTTATGGTCTTGTTGACTTATAATTTGATAATTATTTTGATTTCCGGTTGATAGCTTTAGTTATAGTCATCTGTTTGTTTTCAAATTTCATATATGGATTACTCATATGAAAATACAGATCTAGTTCGAATTTAGGTTCGGTCTGCCCATATTTACTGCAGTTATGGTCGTTGTCAACTTATATTTTTCAACTTTTGTTGATTTTGTGCCAATTTTAGGTTATATTTCGACTTGTATGAGTATTCTCAGATTTGGTTATTTTTCATGCAGCTATGAGACAATGCACAAGTAGTTTATCCTTATAATATAACTCTACATAGCCCCCACTCCAAATGAAGCCACCATTTCAGGGGACTGGCTGAGCAGCATTTTATGGTATTTAGATATGGATCAATTATTTCATGGCTATTTGAGTAAATATTATGATGTTGTTTGCATGATCCCAAATGATGTTCATGTAGTGTGCTGATTTTTTAAGTTAAAATCCCATGCATGACCACATTATTAAAATAAACCTCTATATTTCGGAGTATTGTGGTGAAGTACCATATATAATAAATAGGTCATATTATGATATAGAGAGTAATCAATTGGTTCCGAGAATTACATTTAATAACTCACGAGAGGCGAGAGACGTCGATAAGAAATGAGTGCACGTTAGCTCACAAGTTTCTTACCCAAACGTCTCTTGCCTCGAAAGAATTATTGAACGTAATTTTCTGAACTAATTGATTACTCTATTTATTACACTTCAGCATCAATTTGGTTCACCAAATATGATCAAAACCACACATAATTAATGCACGAAAGTCCAGATGTAGAGACAGATCAACCAACGAAAATTCAGTATAGATCAGTAAGCGACATAACGTCAATGACGTCACGGGAAATGAAATAATTCACTAGTGACATTACGATTTTATATTATCAGCATTTTCAATGGAAATCGCGCATTGGAGTGTAATAAATACAAATTATTTTATATCAATCTAGATTCTAGTTGATGACATTATTTTGTTCCTGTTTTTGCAGACAACTGGAGTATGATATTTATAAAGAGTTTCTTCAGAAGGGTCAGTGCAGTTTATGCCAGAATTACTTTGATGAAGATGTGTTGCCAAAGAGACTGAACTGTTTTCATGTATACTGTCAGAGCTGTTTGAGGAGTGATTTCCAAGGTGGAAAAGTGATATGTGCTATCAGGGTCTGTAAAAATAAGAGCAAAATACTCAGGATAGAGAGCCTACCAACTGACAGCTTCCTCCTGTCGCAAGGCAAGATGAAGAAAGTGCAGTGCAACGTTGGTGACATCAAATGCCAGGGGTGCTCAAAAAGCAATACAGCTGAGTATGTTTGTTCTGACTGTCGGTGTTTCCTCTGTAGTGCATGCAAGGACATTCATGAAAATGACTTTGCTTCAAGGACCCATACCACCCAATGTCTTACAGATGCTGGTACAAAAAGTCAGGAGATATTGTTCTATCCGAAATTGAAGTGTAGCAATCCAAAACATGAAAATCTAGTAAAGAGTATTTTTTGCGCAGATGATGGTTGTAAGAAACTTGTTTGTGCCCAGTGTGCATTAATTGAACACTCAAAGTTAGGCCATGAGATAATGGAAGACACAGAGGCATTTGAAAAATTGAAAGCATCTGTCAAATATAAAAATAACAATTTAGGAGCTCGGAGAAATATAATAAAAGTTGCAATGAAGAATGCTGAAGCAGGGTCTAGGAAAATCGTTAAAAGACAGAAAGAGATTGAGACCAAAATCAACAAGAAATTCGCTAAGTATCAAGATATTCTCCAACACCAGAAAAATAAACTGTTGGGTGAATTGAAGTCACTGGCGGATACAAAAAAGACTGATTTAGAACAAAATCTGAGCCACCTTTCCTCAAGGAACATACAGGCAGCTACCCTCCATGACTATAGTGAGACGGTACTGAAATGTCCAGATGTGTCATTTGCTCTTAATAGTAACTCTCAAAAATTGGTACAAAGTATGGATGATATGCTCAGAATCGATGTACAAAGTATTGATCCAGTTGCAGACTTCAGTTTTGAGTCAAGTAAAGATGGTGATGAAGAGTTCAAAAATCTAACGGCCAATCTTGTTAGATTGCAGGGTAATTGTTCTTTGGTTATTATTCAGTGAAGTGAATTTTTACAATTTGTGCAACAGAGTTGAGTAAGAAGAAATTCTAAACCATCTGTTTTATATGTAATGTCAGTCTGTTAGTCTGTCCGAATTTATGTTGATGGAGACCGTTCGTAAAATTTTTAGTTAATGTTTTATTTAGAAACATGCATCCAATGATATCTTTTGTGTCAAGAAGTCAGGTCTTTGTTTTCATACCTTTTCACGATTCGGAGAACAGAAGTGACCAATGCTTACTATTATTCGATGTTTGCAAAAATGAGGTTAGGGCGATAAATATGGTTAGCAAAATCGAACACTGGTAACTATGCAAGAAGCAAATTTCATGTCAGATTATATGGAAGCAGTGATATTTCCTCATGTCAGGAATTAAATTTTTTATTACTTGGTTTACTGATTTCCCTGTCCAAAAAATATGTAAAAAATTGTGCGTGTGTGCGTAAGGCGTCAACAATGCAGGCTACAGGTCGTACCTTTGGTCGGATCATTATGAAATTTGTCATAGCTGTTGACATCAACATTTAGACCAGAATGATTAATTTTGGGGTCATTCGGAAAAAAAACATGGCTGCCAGCGGCCATCTTGGATTTCAAAATTCAATCCATTAGCACAGGCTACAGGCTGTACTGTTTGTCTGATATCATCATGAAATTTGTCATGGATGTTAATATTGACATGTAGATGGGAACGAGTAATTTTGGGGTCATTCGGCCCAAAAACATGGCCGCCAGCAGCCATCTTGGATTTTACTCTTTGTATGACTAAATTCTTTAGCACGTGCTACAGGTCGTACCTTTAGTCTGATCATCATAAAATTTGTAATGAATGTTCATAATGACATGTAGATGGGAACGAGTCATTTTGGGGTCATTCGGTCAAAAAACATGGCTGCCAGCAGCCATCTTGGATTTTACTCTTTGTATGACTAAATCCTTTAGCACGGGCTGCAGGTCGTACATTTAGTCTGATCATCATAAAATTTGTCATGGCTGTTGAAATTGGAATGTAGATGGGAACGAGTCATTTTGGGGTCATTCGGACAAAAAACATGGCCACCAGCAGCCATCTTGGATTAAAAAATTTAATCCATTAGCACAGGCCACAGTTCGTACTGTTCGTCTGATCATCATGAAATTTGTCATGGATGTTAATATTGACATGTAGATGGGAACGAGTAATTTTGGAGTCATTTGGCCAAAAAACATGGCCGCCAGCAGCCATCTTGGATTTTACTCTTTGTATGACTAAATTCTTTAGCACGGGCTACAGGTCGTACCTTTAGTCTTATCATCATAAAATTTGGCATTGATGTTAACAATGACATGTAGATGGGAACGAGTCATTTTGGGGTCATTCGGCCGAAAAACATGGCCGCCAGCAGCCATTTCGGATTTTACTCTTTGTATGACTAAATCCTTTAGCACGGGCTACAGGTCGTACCTTTAGTCTGATCATCATAAAATTTGTCACGAATGTTAATAATGACATGTAGATGGGAACGAGTCATTTTGGGGTCATTCGGCCAAAAAACATGGCCGCCAGCAGCCATCTTGGATTTTACTCTTTGTATGACTAAATCCTTTAGCACGGGCTACAGGTCGTACCTTTAGTCTGATCATCATAAAATTTGTCATGGCTGTTGAAATTGGAATATAAATGGGAACGAGTCATTTTGGGGTCATTCGGACAAAAAAATTTAATCAATTAGCACGGGCCACAGGTCGTACTGTTCGTCTGATCATCATGAAATTTGTCATGGATGTTAATATTGACATGTAGATGGGAACAAGTAATTTTGGGGTCATTTGGCCAAAAAACATGGCCGTCCGCAGCCATCTTGGATTTTACTCTTTGTATGACTAAATTCTTTAGCATGGGCTACAGGTCGTACCTTTAGTCTGATCGTCATAAAATTTGTCATGGATGTTAACGATGACATGTAGATGGGAACGACTCATTTTTGGATCTTTCGGTCGAAAACATGGCTGCCAGCAGCCATCTTTGATTTCATATCAGCCATATGGAGGTCGTACTGTTCGTCTGATCATCATGAAATTTGTCGTGAATGTTAATATTGACATGTAGATGGGAACGAGTGATTTTGGGGTCGTTCGGCCAAAAAACATGGCCGCCAGCAGCCATCTTGGTTTTACTCTTTGCATGACTAAATACTTTGGCGCGGGCTACAGGTCGTAGCTTTAGTTGGATCTTCATGAAATTTGTCATGGATGTTAACAATGACCACATGTAGATAGGAACAAGTCATTTTTCTCATCTAATCGCCACGAAGCTTCATCTTTGGATCTTCGGGGTGACATCTAGAAGGGAGCCAACAATTATTGAGTTGAGTAAGAAGAAATTCTAAACCATCTGTTTTATATGTAATGTCAGTCTGTTAGTCTGTCCGAATTTATGTTGATGGAGACCGTTCGTAAAATTTTTAGTTAATGTTTTATTTAGAAACATGCATCCAATGATATCTTTTGTGTCAAGAAGTCAGGTCTTTGTTTTCATACCTTTTCACGATTCGGAGAACAGAAGTGACCAATGCTTACTATTATTCGATGTTTGCAAAAATGAGGTTAGGGCGATAAATATGGTTAGCAAAATCGAACACTGGTAACTATGCAAGAAGCAAATTTCATGTCAGATTATATGGAAGCAGTGATATTTCCTCATGTCAGGAATTAAATTTTTTATTACTTGGTTTACTGATTTCCCTGTCCAAAAAATATGTAAAAAATTGTGCGTGTGTGCGTAAGGCGTCAACAATGCAGGCTACAGGTCGTACCTTTGGTCGGATCATTATGAAATTTGTCATAGCTGTTGACATCAACATTTAGACCAGAATGATTAATTTTGGGGTCATTCGGAAAAAAAACATGGCTGCCAGCGGCCATCTTGGATTTCAAAATTCAATCCATTAGCACAGGCTACAGGCTGTACTGTTTGTCTGATATCATCATGAAATTTGTCATGGATGTTAATATTGACATGTAGATGGGAACGAGTAATTTTGGGGTCATTCGGCCCAAAAACATGGCCGCCAGCAGCCATCTTGGATTTTACTCTTTGTATGACTAAATTCTTTAGCACGTGCTACAGGTCGTACCTTTAGTCTGATCATCATAAAATTTGTAATGAATGTTCATAATGACATGTAGATGGGAACGAGTCATTTTGGGGTCATTCGGTCAAAAAACATGGCTGCCAGCAGCCATCTTGGATTTTACTCTTTGTATGACTAAATCCTTTAGCACGGGCTGCAGGTCGTACATTTAGTCTGATCATCATAAAATTTGTCATGGCTGTTGAAATTGGAATGTAGATGGGAACGAGTCATTTTGGGGTCATTCGGACAAAAAACATGGCCACCAGCAGCCATCTTGGATTAAAAAATTTAATCCATTAGCACAGGCCACAGTTCGTACTGTTCGTCTGATCATCATGAAATTTGTCATGGATGTTAATATTGACATGTAGATGGGAACGAGTAATTTTGGAGTCATTTGGCCAAAAAACATGGCCGCCAGCAGCCATCTTGGATTTTACTCTTTGTATGACTAAATTCTTTAGCACGGGCTACAGGTCGTACCTTTAGTCTTATCATCATAAAATTTGGCATTGATGTTAACAATGACATGTAGATGGGAACGAGTCATTTTGGGGTCATTCGGCCGAAAAACATGGCCGCCAGCAGCCATTTCGGATTTTACTCTTTGTATGACTAAATCCTTTAGCACGGGCTACAGGTCGTACCTTTAGTCTGATCATCATAAAATTTGTCACGAATGTTAATAATGACATGTAGATGGGAACGAGTCATTTTGGGGTCATTCGGCCAAAAAACATGGCCGCCAGCAGCCATCTTGGATTTTACTCTTTGTATGACTAAATCCTTTAGCACGGGCTACAGGTCGTACCTTTAGTCTGATCATCATAAAATTTGTCATGGCTGTTGAAATTGGAATATAAATGGGAACGAGTCATTTTGGGGTCATTCGGACAAAAAAATTTAATCAATTAGCACGGGCCACAGGTCGTACTGTTCGTCTGATCATCATGAAATTTGTCATGGATGTTAATATTGACATGTAGATGGGAACAAGTAATTTTGGGGTCATTTGGCCAAAAAACATGGCCGTCTGCAGCCATCTTGGATTTTACTCTTTGTATGACTAAATTCTTTAGCATGGGCTACAGGTCGTACCTTTAGTCTGATCGTCATAAAATTTGTCATGGATGTTAACGATGACATGTAGATGGGAACGACTCATTTTTGGATCTTTCGGTCGAAAACATGGCTGCCAGCAGCCATCTTTGATTTCATATCAGCCATATGGAGGTCGTACTGTTCGTCTGATCATCATGAAATTTGTCGTGAATGTTAATATTGACATGTAGATGGGAACGAGTGATTTTGGGGTCGTTCGGCCAAAAAACATGGCCGCCAGCAGCCATCTTGGTTTTACTCTTTGCATGACTAAATACTTTGGCGCGGGCTACAGGTCGTAGCTTTAGTTGGATCTTCATGAAATTTGTCATGGATGTTAACAATGACCACATGTAGATAGGAACAAGTCATTTTTCTCATCTAATCGCCACGAAGCTTCATCTTTGGATCTTCGGGGTGACATCTAGAAGGGAGCCAACAATTATTTCCGAAATTTGTTAAGAAACATGGCCGTCAGTACCATTTTAGATTTTACTCTTTGCATGACTAAATCCTTTGGCTCACCCTGCAGGCCACATCCGATAATCATCAAACTTCGTACGGATCTTCGGCTGGCTACCATCTTACAAATTTGAATCAATTGGTATACCCTGCAGCCCGCATATATCTAAGAAATGTTTTGGAAATTTACAGGTATGATCAGGATCACCTCTAGATCAGTGCTATCGAATTTGAATGATTTTCGATTAAAAGCCATCTTGTATTTTACTCTTTGCATGACAAAATTTTTGGCACACCCTACAGACCACATCCCTCATCCGATCATCACCGAACTTTATATGCATTTTCAGGTTTACCTCTAGATGGGAGCCAGAAATTTGTTAAAAAACATGGCTGCCATCTTGCATTTTACTCTTTGCATGACTAAATCCTTTGGCACAACCTACAGGCCACATCCATTATCCGATCGTCACCAAACTTCATAAGGATCTTCAGGGTTAGCTCCAGATTGGAGCAACATTATTTTCTGAATTTATTTTAAAAACATGGTTGCCAACGGCCATCTTGGATACTTTATTCTTTGAATCCTTTAGGCGCACCCTATGTGCCACATCCCTCATCCAAACTTCATATGGTTCGTTGGTGGAAACTGTCCAATTCTTCTGAAATGTGTTAAAAAACATGGGTGCCTGGAGCCATCTGGGATTTCACATTTGTATCCATCAGCTCACCCTGAACTCCGCATTTAGTGGAGAAATGTTTGAAATGAAATTAATTTAATCAGTGAAAACTTTTGACTTTTCTTCATTATCATTCTATTGACTGCTCAACATAAAATTATTAAACTTCCAAAAGTTGAGCTACATTGTCATTGACACTCATTATTTGTTAGCTCAACTTACTTTTGTAAGTTTGAGCTATTGCCATGGTTTGGCGTCCGTCGTCCGTGTGTGCGTGTGTCCGTCAACAATTTCCTTTGGCGCGGGCTACAGGTTGTACCTTTGGTCTGATCTTCATGAAATTTGTCATGAATGTTGACATTGACATGTAGATGGGAACGAGTCATTTTGGGGTCATTCGGCAAAAAAACATTCAATCCATTGGCGCGGCCTACAGGTCGTACTGTTCATCTGATCATCATGAAATTTGTCATTGATGTTAATAATGACATGTAGATGGGAACGAGTGATTTTGGGGTCGTTCGGCCAAAAAACATGGCTGCCAGCAGCCATCTTGGATTTTACTCTTTGCATGACTAAATCCTTTGGCGCGGGCTACAGATCGTTGTTTTGGTTGGAAGTTTATGAAATTTGTCATGGATGTTAACACTGTCATGTAGATGGGAACGAGTGATTTTGGAGTTGTTCGGCCAAAAAACATGGCCGCCAGCAGCCATCTTGGATTTTACTCTTTGCATGACTAAATCCTTTGGCGCGGGCTACAGGTTGTACCTTTGATCTAATCTTTATGAAATTTGTCATGAATGTTGACATTGACATATTGATGGGAACGAATCATTGTGGGGTCATTCGGCCCAAAAACATGGCAGCTGGCGGCCATCTTAGATTTCAAAATTCAATCCATTGGCGCGGGCTACAGGTCGTACTGTTCGTCTGATCATCATGAAATTTGTCATGGATGTTAATAATGACATGTAGATGGGAACGAGTGATTTTGGGGTCGTTCGGCCAAAAAACATGGCTGCCAGCAGCCATCTTGGATTTTACTCTTTGCATGACTAAATCCTTTGGCGCGGGCTACAGATCGTTGTTTTGGTTGGAAGTTTATGAAATTTGTCATGGATGTTAACACTGTCATGTAGATGGGAACGAGTGATTTTGGAGTTGTTCGGCCAAAAAACATGGCCACCAGCAGCCATCTTGGATTTTACTCTTTGCATGACTAAATCCTTTGGCGCGGGCTACAGGTTGTACCTTTGATCTAATCTTTATGAAATTTGTCATGAATGTTGACATTGACATATTGATGGGAACGAATCATTGTGGGGTCATTCGGCCCAAAAACATGGCAGCTGGCGGCCATCTTAGATTTCAAAATTCAATCCATTGGCGCGGGCTACAGGTCGTACTGTTCGTCTGATCATCATGAAATTTGTCATGGATGTTAATATTGACATGTAGATGGGAACGAGTCATTTTGGGGTTGTTCGGCCAATAAACATGGCCACCAGCAGCCATCTTGGATTATACTCTTTGCATGACTAAATCCTTTGGCGCGGGCTACAGGTCGTAGCTTCGATCGGAACATCATGAAATTTGTCATGGATGTTAACATTGACATGTAGATGGGAACGAGTGATTTTGGGGTCGTTCGGCCGAATAACATGGCCGCCAGCAGCCATCTTGGATTTTACTCTTTGCATGACTAAATCCTTTGGCCCGGGCTACAGGTCGTACCTTTGGTCTGATCTTTATGAAATTTGTCATGAATGTTGACATTGACATGTATATGGGAACGAGTCATTTTGGGGTCATTCGGCCAAAAAACATGGCCGCTGGCAGCCATCTTGTATTTCAAGATTCAATCCATTGGCGCGGGCTACAGATCGTACTGTTCGCCTGATCATCATGAAATTTGTCATTGATGTTAATAATGACATGTAGATGGGAACGAGTGATTTTGGTGTCGTTCGGCCAAAAAACATGGCCGCCAGCAGCCATCTTGGATTTTACTCTTTGCATGACTAAATCGTTTGGCGCGGGCTATAGGTTGCCTTTGGTCTAATCTTTATAAAATTTGTCATGAACATTGACATGTAGATGGGAACGAATCATTGTGGGGTCATTTCAATCCATTGGCGCGGGCTACAGGTCGTACTGTTCGTCTGATCATCATGAAATTTGTCATGAATGATAACAATGACATGTAGATGGGATCGAGTCGTTTTGGGGTCATTCGGTAAAAAAAAACATGGCCGCCAGCAGCCATCTTGGATTTTACTCTTTGCATGACTAAATCATTTGGTGCGGGCTACAGGTCGTAGCTTTGGTCAGATGGTCATGAAATTTGTCATGAATTATAACAATGACCTGTAGATGGAAACGAGTCGTTTTGGGGTCATTTGGTCAAAACATGGCCACCAGCATTTTACTCTTTGCATGACTAAATCCTTTGGCGTGGGCTTTGGTCTGATCTTTATTAAATTTGTCATGGATGTTAACACTGACATGTAGATGGGAACGAGTGATTTTGGAGTCGTTCGGCCAAAAAACATGGCCGCCAGCAGCCATCTTGGATTTTACTCTTTGCATGACTAAATCCTTTGGCACGGGCTACAGGTTGTACCTTTGGTCTAATCTTTATGAAATTTGTCATGAATGTTGACATTGACATGTAGATGGGAACGAGTCATTTTGTGGTCGTTCGGCCAATAAACATGGCTGCCAGCAGCCATCTTGGATTTTACTCTTTGCATGACTAAATCCTTTGGCGCAGGCTACAGGTCGTAGCTTTGATCGGAACATCATGAAATTTGTCATGGATGTTAACAATGACATGTAGATGGGAACGAGTGATTTTGGGGTCGTTCGGCCGAAAAACATGGCCGCCAGCAGCCATCTTGGATTTTACTATTTGCATGACTAAATCCTTTGGCGCGGGCTACAGGTCGTACCTTTGGTCTGATCTTTATGAAATTTGTCATGAATGTTGACATTGACATGTAGATGGGAACGAATCATTGTGGGGTCATTCGGCCAAAAAACATGGCCGCTGGTGGCCATCTTGGATTTCAAATTTCAATCCATTGGCGCGGCATTGGAGTTGTTCGGCCGAAAAACATGGCCGCCAGCAGCCATCTTGGATTTTACTCTTTGCATGACTAAATCCTTTGGTCCGGGCTACAGGTCGTACCTTTGGTCTGATCTTTATGAAATTTGTCATGAATGTTGACATTAACATGTAGATGGGAACGAGTCATTTTGGGGTCATTCGGCCAAAAAACATGGCCGCTGGCAGCCATCTTGGATTTCAAGATTCAATCCATTGGCGCGGGCTACAGATCGTACTGTTCGCCTGATCATCATGAAATTTGTCATTGATGTTAATAATGACATGTGGTAGATGGGAACGAGTGATTTTGGTGTCGTTCGGCCAAAAAACATGGCCGCCAGCAGCCATCTTGGATTTTACTCTTTGCATGACTAAATCCTTTGGCGCGGGCTACAGGTTGTACCTTTGGTCTAATCTTTATGAAATTTGTCATGAATGTTGACATTGACATGTAGATGGGAACGAATCATTGTGGGGTCATTCGGCCAAAAAACATGGCCGCTGGCGGCCATCTTAGATTTCAAAATTCAATCCATTGGCGCGGGCTACAGGTCGTACTGTTCGTCTGATCATCATGAAATTTGTCATGGATGTTGATATTGACATGTAGATGGGAACGAGTCATTTTGGGGTCGTTCGGCCAATAAACATGGCCGCCAGCAGCCATCTTGGATTTTACTCTTTGCATGACTAAATCCTTTGGCGCGGGCTACAGGTCGTAGCTTTGATCGGAACATCATGAAATTTGTCATGGATGTTAACAATGGCATGTAGATGGGAACGAGTGATTTTGGGGTCGTTCGGCCGAAAAACATGGCCGCCAGCAGCCATCTTGGATTTTACTATTTGCATGACTAAATCCTTTGGCGCGGGCTACAGGTCGTACCTTTGGACTGATCTTTATGAAATTTGTCATGAATGTTGACATTGACATGTAGGTGGGAACGAGTCATTTTGGGGTCATTCGGCCAAAAAACATGGCCGCTGGCAGCTATCTTGGATTTCAAGATTCAATCCATTGGCGCAGGCTACAGGTCGTACTGTTCGTCTGATCATAATGAAATTTGTCATTGATGTTAATAATGACATGTAGATGGGAAAGAGTGATTTTGGGGTTGTTTGGCCAAAAAACATGGCTGCCAGCAGCCATCTTGGATTTTATTCTTTGCATGACTAAATCCTTTGGTGCGGGCTACAGGTCGTTGTGTTGGTCGGAAGTTTATGAAATTTGTCATGAACGTTGACATTGACATGTAGATGGGAACGAATCATTGTGGGGTCATTTCAATCCATTGGCGCAGGCTACAGGTCGTACTGTTCGTCTGATCATAATGAAATTTGTCATTGATGTTAACACTGACATGTAGATGGGAACGAGTGATTTTTGAGTCGTTCGGCCAAAAAACATGGCCGCCAGCAGCCATCTTGGATTTTACTCTTTGCATGACTAAATCCTTTGGCGCGGGCTATAGGTTGCCTTTGGTCTAATCTTTATAAAATTTGTCATGAACGTTGACATTGACATGTAGATGGGAACGAATCATTGTGGGGTCATTTCAATCCATTGGCGCGGGCTACAGGTCGTACTGTTCATCTGATCATCATGAAATTTGTCATGAATGATAACAATGACATGTAGATGGGATCGAGTCGTTTTGGGGTCATTCGGTAAAAAAAAACATGGCCGCCAGCAGCCATCTTCGATTTTACTCTTTGCATGACTAAATCCTTTGGTGCGGGCTACAGGTCGTAGCTTTGGTCAGATGGTCATGAAATTTGTCATGAATTATAACAATGACCTGTAGATGGAAACGAGTCGTTTTGGGGTCATTTGGTCAAAAAACATGGCCACCAGCATTTTACTCTTTGCATGACTAAATCCTTTGGCGTGGGCTTTGGTCTGATCTTTATTAAATTTGTCATGGATGTTAACACTGACATGTAGATGGCAACGAGTGATTTTGGAGTCGTTCGGCCAAAAACATGGCCGCCAGCAGCCATCTTGGATTTTACTCTTTGCATGACTAAATCCTTTGGCACGGGCTACAGGTTGTACCTTTGGTCTAATCTTTATTAAATTTGTCATGAATGTTGACATTGACATGTAGATGGGAACGAATCATTGTGGGGTCATTCGGCCAAAAAACATGGCTGCCAGCGGCCATCTTGGATTTCAAAATTCAATCCATTGGCGCGGTCTACAGGTCGTACTGTTCGTCTGATCATCATGAAATTTGTAGGTCGTAGCTTTGGTCAGATCTTCATAAAATTTGTCATGGATGTTAACAATTATACGTAGATGGGAACGAGTCCTTTTGGGGTCAAATGGCCAAAAAAAATGGCCACCAGCAGCCATCTTGTATTTTACTCTTTGCATTACTAAATCCTTTGGCGCAGGTTAGACATTTCAATTAGCACCTTTCCTATTCCTCCATTTACTGTCAACCATTAAATTATTCCCCTACCTAAGTTGAGCTACAGTGTCATTGACACTTTCATTATTTTTAGTTTTGGTTTTCCCCAATGATCCAATTTTCTGGCTTAAAAATTTGGCCAAATTTTCTAATAATTGGCCAAAAAATTCAAATGCCCACAAAATTGGCCAGGCCAGCACAGATCCTGATACACTCACATCTCTATTATAAATTGAGAAAGGTATGATCTGGTGGCTTGGAGGCACATTGAATTGTGTGATGAAATTTTCCTTATTCCTGGTTGTGAATTATACAAAAGTGTATTTCCATATGAAGAGGGCGCCGGTATAAAGACAATAGAATACCAATGAAAATCACCAGACGTTCTGTTGGTTTCGGACCCCTTCTGTATAATTATAGCTGTCCCTATAAAACTGGCAAATATATTATAATAAATAAGTATAAAAAACACAATTATGTTTACTTATATAGTTTTGACTATATATAGATCCTTAACTCAATATTTTTTTTAAATATCTCAGTTATGATATTACATGGCACCGAGAACCTTGAATATCTCTTTAATACTGATTATTTAACTATCAGTCCTCTGGATTTATTTATCAGACATTCATCACTTTGATGTTTAAGATGTGATCACAAAGAGTGAAAGGGTTGCTTCTTCTTTCCAGATGATTCTCAGGGATTTTTGTTAAAATGTACAGTCAACAACATAAGCAAACAGAAGAAACTTTTATTGGGAGATAAATTTACATTCAGAAAGTTATCATGGTGAGTAGGAATAACTTATAGATTATATATATGTCAGTAATATTTAGAGGAACGTTTAAACGAACATGGCTCAAAAATCAAGCCAACAGTCAACAACATAAGCAAACAGAAGAAACTTTTATTGGGAGATAAATTTACATTCAGAAAGTTATCATGGTGAGTAGGAATAACTTATAGATTATATATATGTCAGTAATATTTAGAGGAACGTTTAAACGAACATGGCTCAAAAATCAAGCTTCCAAATGTTGTCTACGTAATTTTGAGGGAGGTATTTTAAACATAGGTTGATAAATACACGAAATAATGACGTACCGGATTCATATGCTCTGAAAAATACTTGCCATGATTACAACCATTTTCCAGCTGTTTTAAATTTTTGGCCAGAAGTGTGACAAACGCTCTTATATTTATATCATATCAGGAATAGAATAACACGGAACGCTCTTTTCTGTTCCATGCCATGCACATGGCTGTTCTATATTTGGGACTAAGTAGTATTTTTTGTGACTTCAATGTTTCTGGGACATGTACATTTAATGCCGAAGTACCTATTTCTATTCCGGGAAAAACTCAAAAGCGAATATTATTAGGTTATTTGAAGCGCAAACCTCCATGTGGCTTTAAAAATGACTGACTCTTGTAATTCAATTCATTGCAAGTTGTACACCCAAATACAACAGTTTTCGTGCATGGTCAATGACCCCTGAAGCTATCTTAATATTGAAACGACACAATGTAGATGATGGCACATAATTCACAATTTCTGCATCTGATGCTGATTTAGAACAAACATGTAATATCATCGAGCCATTAAAATGGCATGCATTGCAAGTGTTTTGAGTATTGCATTAGAAGAATCAAACAGAACATGAAAGTGATATAATTGGATGTTGTGTGTGGTGCTTTCACATGGCAGTGTATGTCATTTATGATTACAGAGAACGATGCTGGAAATTGATAAAACCTGTCAAGGCTGTTCGAGTAAACATTGTGTTTGATCAAATTTCACTCCTGTTTAAAAAAGATTTGAGTATCGACCTACGTGGGTGGCACATTTAAGCAATTATAAAAAAAAAACATCAGGCCTGAAGCATGACATTATTCAGTGACAATAATTAAATGTTTTGATGCTGACAATGCAGAAAATATGACACCGTGTGTAAAGACCTTAATCAGGGTTTCTGCATGCATTAGGAATGTGACGATAAGTAATTCGTTCTTCGCATCTCAGGCTTCGCGTCGAGTGGTGATTGAGATCACATTGTCTGAGTGAATGGATAATTACATCACACTTAATCCATTTTCGAGGTGACCTCTATCTATGGGAGCTATCTGATTTTTTCAAATTTTGTTGAAAAACATGGTCTTCAGTGGCCATCTTGGATTTCATATTTAAATCCACTGGCGCACCCTGTATGTAGCCCACATTTTGATTGGAAATGTATTTTGTAAAATTGCGGGCATGTTTTTACCTCTAGATGTTAGCTATCAAATTTTCTATTCAAAACCCACTGGCAACAATCTTGACTTGAACTCTTTGCATGACTAAATCCTTCATCATACCCTGTAACCATCATCTCCCATCCGATTGATCCCAAACTTCATATGTCTCTCCAGGTTAAGTGACATCTAGTATAACTTACACATTTAAACTTTCCACATTCCCTAATGCTCCATTGACTGTAATGTATGACATTATCCCCTCTCCAAGTGGAGCTACAGTGTCATTGACACTTTCATTATCCCATTGCTTTGATATTTGGTATGTCTATTAATGATGCCACATGAAAATAAAGATTGAATTTTGTGCCCATCAGAGACATGGGGAAATGGTGTGAAAGTTTTAAGTTTCATTGTTGTTGAGTTGTGCAAATTCAATGGGCTAATTGTAAAAAGGAAGAAATTTGGGCTTTTTATGAATAATCATGATTGTGGTTAGGGCAAATGATCAATGTGGTCAAGTTGTGGAAAATTACAATTTGAATATACACTGGCACGAAATATAAGAACCAAATTCTATTGGTTGTGGTGATATGATTTTGGGAGCTACGCAATGAATACTATTAAATAAAAAAGGGTCATAGTACCCCCATCCCCATCCAAAAGATGGGGGGGGGGGTATACTGGATTACATCCATCCGTCTGTCTGTGCATTGGGGTGTCCGTCCAGCCTTTAATATATCTCAACTATGGGTTATCAGATCTTGATGAAATTGGTATGCAGGTTTGGCATCAGGAGGGCTTTCATTGACTGTTCACATTTTCTGTTCAAGAGTTATCTCTCATATTTCAATTTTCACCTTCGTGGTATCCCAGCACCTGTGAGCAACCCGTTGTTTAACCAGTCTCTTGGAATTGGAATGTGGTTTTCAAATAAGACAAGCTCATATATAACAATTTTACTAAATTCATTGCAAAGTTTTCGTACCTCATATTTAGCTCATGTACTTGATAAAGTCAACTTTTAGTTTTTACCATGGGTTGGCGTCCATCCATCAACTATATCCTTCAGCACACCCTACATGCCGCATATCTCACCCGATCATCATCAAGCTTCATATGGATCTTCAGGGTGACCTCCAACTAGAAGGAAGTCATTGATTTTACTAGAATTTGTTAAAAAAAACATGGCCGCTAGCAGCAATCTTGGACTTCATATTTAAATTCATCAAAACGAAAATTTACAGGCATGCATAGCTTAACCTCTAGATGGGAGTTATCGAACAATTTTCGACGAGAAACTGGGATGCTGGTAATTCTTGGATTTTACTCTTTGCATGATTAATTCCTACAGGCCACATCGCTCCCTCATCCGATCGCCACTAAACCTTTTAAGGATCTTCAGGGTGCCCGCTAGATGGGAGTCATCAATTTTTCCAATATTCTTTAAAAACAGATACGTCCTCCAGCAGCCATCTTGGATTTCACATTTTAATTCATCAGCACACTATGTACAGGCATGTTTAGGATCACCTCTAGAGTCTAGATGGGAGCCACCATCTTGGATTTTACTCTTTGCATGACTAAATCCTTCAGCATCTCTTACAGGCCACATTCCTCATCCAATTGTTACCAAACTTCATATTATTCTTCAGGGAGACTACTAGATTGGAGCCATCAAATTTTTACTGAATTTATTTAAAAATGCATGACTAAATCCTTTGGCACACATTACAGGCCACATCCCTCATCCGATCATCACTAAACTTCATATACCGGTAGATCTTTAGGGTGAACACTAGATTTTTCCAAATTTTGTTAAAAAACATGGCTGCTAGCGGCCATCTTGGATGTCACAATTAAATCCATCGGCACACCCTGCAGCCCACATTTATTGACAAAATGTTTTGAAAATTTACATGCATGTTTAGGATCGCCTCTAGATGGGAGTTATCAAATTTGTAAACTTTTTGATGATTTACATGCATGGCCTCTGGCAGCCACCTTGGATCTTACACTTTGCTGCATGACTAAATCCTTTGGCACACCCTACAGACCACATCCCTCATTGGATCATCACGAAACTTTAATTTGATTTTTGGGGTGACCACCAGATGGGGGCCATATCATTTTTAGCTCAACTTTACTTTGTAAAGTTTGAGCTATTGCCATGGCTTTGTCGTCCGTCGTCCGTGTGTGCGTGTGTACGTAAGGCGTCAACAATGCAGGCTACAGGTCGTACCTTTGGATCATTATGAAATTTGTCATAGCTGTTGACATCAACATTTAGACCAGAATGATTAAATTTGGGGTCATTCGGAAAAAAAACATGGTCGCCAGTGGCCATCTTGGATTTCAAAATTAAATCCATTAGCACGGGCCACAGGCCGTACTGTTTGTCTGATGATCATGAAATTTGTCATGGATGTTAATATTGACATGTAGATGGGAACGAGTCATTTTGGGGTCATTCGGACAAAAAACATGGCCGCCAGTGGCCATCTTGGATTTCAAAATTTAATCCATTAGCACAGGCCACAGGTCGTACTGTTTGTCTGATCATCATGAAATTGTCATGGATGTTAATATTGACATGTAGAAGGGAACGAATAATTTTGGGGTCATTCGGCCAAAAAACATGGCCGCCAGCAGCCATCTTGGATTTTACTCTTTGTATGACTAAATTCTTTAGCACGGGCTACAGCTCGTACCTTTAGTCTGATCATCATAAAATTTGTCATGGATGTTAAAAATGACATGCAGATGGGAACAAGTAATATTGGGGTCATTCGGCCAAAAAACATGGTCGCCAGCAGCCATCTTGGATTTTACTCTTTGTATGACTAAATCCTTTAGCATGGGCTACAGGTCGTAGCTTTAGTCTGATCATCATAAAATTTGTCATGAATGTTAATAATGACATGTAGATGGGAACGAGTCATTTTGGGGTCATTCGGCCAAAAAACATGGCCGCCAGCAGCCATCTTGGATTTTACTCTTTGTATGACTAAATCCTTTAGCACGGGCTACAGGTCGTACCTTTAGTCTGATCATCATAAAATTTGTCATGGCTGTTGAAATTGGAATGTAAATGGGAACGAGTCATTTTGGGGTTATTCGGACAAAAAACATGGCCGCCAGCGGCCATCTTGGATTTCAAAATTTAATCCATTAGCACGGGCCACAGGTCGTACTGTTCGTCTGATCATCATGAAATTTGTCATGGATGTTAATATTGACATGTAGATGGGAACGAGTAATTTTGGGGTCATTTGGCCAAAAAACATGGCCGCCAGCAGCCATCTTGGATCTTACTCTTTGTATGACTAAATTCTTTAGCATGGGCTACATGTCGTACCTTTAGTCTGATCTTCATAAAATTTGTCATGAATGTTAATAATGACATGTAGATGGGAACGAGTCATTTTGGGGTCATTCGGCCAAAAAACATGGCCACCAGCAGCCATCTTGGATTTTACTTTGTATGACTAAATCCTTTAGCACGGGCTACAGGTCGTGACTTTAGTCTGATCATCATAAAATTTGTCATGGATGTTAACGATGACATGTAGATGGGATACAATCATTTTGGGGTCATTCGGCCGAAAACATGGCCGCCAGCAGCCATCTTGGATTTTACTTTTCTCTACATGTCTATAAACTAGTATTAGACATTCAACTTTCCACATTCCTAATCGCTCCATTGACTGTAATACATTAAATTATTCCCTTTCCAAGTTGAGCTGCAGTGTCATTGACACTTTCATTCTACATTTTCGTTATAAAATACATAACTGCCAGTGGCATGACTAAATCCTTCAGCACACCCCACAGGCACATCCCTCATCTTATTGTTACATAACATTTATATGGATCTTTGGGGTTTCCTCTTGATGGGAGCCATAAAATTATCCAAAATTCATCGAAACACATGGTGGCTAGAAGCCATCTTAAATTTCACATCTGAGGCTATTACCACACCCTGCATCTTCAGAAATGTTAAAAAAATTTACAGGTGTTTTTAGGATCACCTCTAGTTTGGAGCTATCAAATTAAAAATAGTTTCCACATTTATACATTATACCAAAAATAAAATACAGCCATCATTTTTCATCCAGTTCATTTCAAACTTCATTTGGCTCTTTGGGTTGACCTCTGGTATTTCATAAACATTTCTACTTTCCACATTCCCTATTACTCTATTGAAGGTAATATGTAACAATATCCTCTCTTCAAGTTGTGCTACTTTTTGTTATCGATTGTTTTCCCTTAATCGTTTAAAAACATAGTCTCCAGCAGCCATCCTGAATTTTACATAGGAATTCATCGGCATATCCTGCAGCCTACATTTATTGGAGAATTGTTTTGAAAATTTACAGGCATGTTTAGGATCACCTCTTGATGGGAGTTTTGAATTTGAACGATATTCGATGAAAACCATTGCCCCTGGCAGCCATCTTTATACCCCCGCAACGAGTTGGAATCAGCTTGTCCGTCCGTCCGTGCTCACAAAATGCTACTAATGTGACTAAGAAGACACATAAATATCCTTTGTGCTCTCAAAATTGCTAAAGTGGCTAGCCACATTAGCAACTTTATTTGACACCTGAAATGTGATCTAAGTGACCTGAGGAAGTCACTTGAAAAAGTTGTCCTGTAATAAATGGAAACAATTTGTCCATAAATATGGATGTCCAACCAGTGTTCTATGGACACGGACGGATGGCTTAAGTGGCTAGCCACATTAGCAACCTTATTTACAAATATACAATATTTTTCTTAGTCACGCTTTATTTCTTAATGAACTCTCTAAATTGTGAATGAAGGGTTGAAAAAATACAATCTGCTGACTACTTCACATGCGCCAACCTTAAGTCACAGAATACATTGACACTTGATTTGCAGCCTCGCAAGTAGCATTTTGTGAACCCTTTTTGAAGCCATGTAAAAACAAGTAGTCACATAGGTCTCGAGCCACTTAGTTGTGTAGACAGTACTAGACACACAAGTAGCAATTTGTTGGTACGAGCCGTCCATCGAGCCGTCCGTCCGTCCGTCGAGCCATCCGTCCGTGGACACAAATTTGTCTGGAGTTTTTCTCAGTCGTTTTATGATCATTTTCCATGAAACTTGGCACAGACATCAACCACCATGGGAGCCTGTGCACCTGCGATTATGACGTCTGTCTGACATCTTTTGGTGGAGTTATCCCCCTTTTTCGACTTAGAAATTTGTTTGCAACATGCATAATTTTTTCCGAGCTTTTATTCCTACATTTTTAGGTCAATGTTTTTTAATCTTGCCACTAATATTTAGTACCATGGGAACCTGTGCACCTGCGATTATGAGGTCTGTCCAAATTATTTTTGTGGAATTAGCCCCATTTTCAACTTTGAAAATCTTCTCAAAATGCTTAATTTTGTCCGAGCTTTTATTCCTACATTTTTCAGTCAATAGTTTTTAGGATTAGGATTAAGGGTTAAGAGGTTCAAGATTAGAGTTTTTAGGATTTAGGGTTACCTGTTCACATAATTTCAGTGCCCAATATACATTAATGGCTACTACATTCAAATAACATGTTGAATACGGGGGGTATACCTCAATCCCATCTGGTACAGGCCCATCTCTAGTTGATTTTACTCTTTGCATGACTAAATCCTTTGGCACACCCTAGAGACCACATACCTCCTCCGATTGTCACTAAACTTGATATGGATCTTCAGGGTGACTACATGGGAACTATAAAATATTTTACAATTTGGTTTAAAAATAATACTACTAGCAGCAATCTTGGATTTTAATTGTTGCATGACTAAATTCTTTGGTAGGCCCTACAGCCAACAATTTTTCATCAAATTGATCCACAATTTAAAAGGGCTCTTCAGGTTGACCTCTGGTATTGCTTAGACATTTAAACTTTCTGAATTCCTTTATCATTGATTGTAATTTATGACATTATACCTCTCCTTGAAGTTGAGCTACAATACGTATCATTGATACTTTCATTAGTGGTTACCTTAACTATCTTTCAGGTATATAAAAATGGAGCCTTGTGAATTTGAAACAGATACATTTCAATATCTTGGTTTTTACCTTATGTGCAATGCTGATGATGATTCAAGGTATGTATGATATATTTATTTAACCTAACTGATTCTAATGCGCCAGTTAAACTATAGTTACTTTATAATTTATTGTCTGTTCTTTCATACTCATTTACCATTTTATCCAGATGCATCAATTCATTTTGAAATTGTTTCAGTTTACTCATAGTACAGATACTTCATAAGTAAAAAGAATTGGTCTAACTATAATTTTAAATAGGATTTATTGGCTCATGAAACTATAATTTGGAAATCCAAATTGAGAATTTTGAATACTAATTTGCAGTCAGAATTTAATTAGATGTAACCTTCTATAGATGTGATGGCCTTTAAGGCTTATGGTTTAATTAATATTTTTTGTTACAGCACATGGTCATGTAATGCAACAGCTGACCTCAGGCTTCTGTCATGGAAGGGTAAACAGTTCACACATTCCTATAGTATGTTATATTTTCTTTAACCCTTTGAACCCTAGATTATATATTTAGGATAGTAAGTCCAACACACAAATGAAAGGGTTAATAAAGCCAATATTAAAACCATTAAAGATAGTCCATAAAATGAAATCTGCATTTCATATTATATAAAAAATTGGTAATCGATTAGTTGCATCTGACCATTTCCATAACTAATTAATTAATGACCCCAAGACTGCGCTAATTTTCCCGCCAGTAACAGGTGAGTGCTACCACATAAGGCTGAAATAACAAAGCAGGACGCGCACAAGTATTATGATACATAAAAGTTTATATACAACCGCGTGTACTAAAAACAGATAAAAACAGCACGTAGAACACAGATAAGACTCACAAGTGTATACTTGTTTATATAACAATGTCAAGCTAGGGGAGGTGGGAGGGTTTATGATAACGTGCAATACTGGAATACAATTTACAGTGTGGATAGTTTGAAGTCATACCAGTTCAAACAAACTTATTTCTTTGGTTATGGCATTACTCTGTATTCTGTTGTTGTTTTTCTGACAGAACAAAGTTGTCTCAACTTGGAAAATTGCTTGGTAGGCTTGTTGCATGGTATATACATATAGGAGTCAAGGTCGTGTGACCTTCATGAGAAGATAATCAGTTTCATGTGCTAATCAATTAATACCAATACCTATTAGTGACATTGAACAAAATACAAAAACTACTGCATAAAGTAGGTATATTAGCCATTTGTTCCATAGTAAGCCTGGTTATAGTTGAAAAGCAGAAAAATCAAGATGGTCATGAAAACCCTATGGGTGGTAAAAAGTGGAAAATCATGTGGTATTTGTACCTGGACATAACACCAGAAAATGTAACATCCCTGCATAACTCCACATAAATTGGATCATATATATACTAGTTGTTCTGCACTCATGGTGATGAACTTGGTCATGTGACCCCATTCATAGGTGGTTATTATATCAACTGATAATAATAAAATAATATTCAATGCAGCATATCAGTGGTTGCATTATTTCATTGCAGTATTTGCCTGTATTAACCTGAATATACCCGAAATACAGGCATACAAGTAGAAATCCAAGATGGCCACCAAGGTCACGTTACCTGCATATGGTGGGCAAAGCGGCCACATGTGGACCAACCATATGTCAACATGTGGCCGCTTTGCGCTATTGGCTGCATTAAGCTTGGAATTTAGCTTTACAAAGTTACGTGGGTTGCTATGCAGAGAGATGAAAGTTGAAATCCAGCGAAGTTGACGGTTGGTCAATATTTATACCCCATCTAGTCAAATCTTCCGTTGAAATGAATATTCATCCTTTCGCCAATTGCCATAAATTGAGTCGATTTTGGAAGTGATGAAAAAAATCAATGCAAATGACATCATATAACACCAGACTGGCTGGTAATACCTAACTATTCACTATGTTACATTTGTATTGTTGAAGTCCTGGAATTGCCTGAACTCGTGCAATGTGACGCCCATAGTTTTCTCGATGATGTGTCGTGACACGGGCCCGCTTGTGGCTATGACAATATGTGGTAAAACCCATTTTACAGGAATCAAAAGTGATTAGCCCCAGTCAAAAGAGACAACCCCAATTAATGTATTAATGTACATGTATTATAGTTGTGTTATTTTTACTGAGTGTTGCTACATATGACAATAGGCCGGTGCATAATGTAACATACGTCATAGGCAAATCCAACACAAATAATAGCAACACAACATTACTACTAGTGCCTGGGGAGCGAAACTGTAGGTTATGTAGGTTATTCGTTCATACGCTAAATTCTTTCAGGAAAATAAATTCGACTGAGAAAATTTGTTCAATGGTAGTAGAGTCCTTTACAACACGTTTCTACAACCATGAAACAATCAGTTCCTTGTCAAGTATATCATGCTTCAAAATTCAAGAACATATGGGACTCGTATATCAGCTGATTTGAATAATATGGTTTGTCGATTGTGTCATTTCAGCACCAGATGAGATGGATTTGAGTACATCTCCTTCTCGAAACGAATAGTTGCTCTTTAAAGATCGATTCGGACACATATACACGCAATATTTTAATTATAATTAGAAGGGAACTCAGCAACATAGATTTTTGGTTGTTGGTCAGAAAGAAGCATTGTCGTATATTTTTTTATATAACCAGTTCTGAAATGGACTCAATCTATGGAAATTGGTGCAAACATGAATATTCCTTTCAACGCAAGGTGATTGCAGGAAGTTTTGATTATTGGAATCTGAAAAAATCCATGAGGAAATATTCAACCGTGTCGCTATATTCTGATACATTTGTGAACAAATATGTTTCAAAGGTAGGACCCCAGGCTGTTTCTGCAGCCTATTTCTACCCTAATGATTTGCCGAAATATACATTTGTTGTATCAAATTCAAATGTCGAGGTATTGTGCGAATATAACTACTACTATACCAATCGTTCCATTCTGTCAATATAAATTAAAACACTCTATTTCTGTCGATTTCGGAGTACAGATTGCAACATAAAACTAGGAGATGCGCAGTTGCATCGTTGTAGAAACGCAGTTGGCAACACAGATGCGCATTTTCAAATGGTCGGCATGAGAATTACGATATAATCACAATTAAATAACATTATGAAAGCAAATTAAGTTAACTAGGGCGAATTAAGTTAACCCTCTCATGCTAAAAGCAATTATTCAAGCAAATTAGAGGCTTCATAGTCCAAATTAGTTGTTGACATCTGTAATGTGATTCTTGCTTTATATTAAAATTCGTACATACACTTGTAATGGCTGTTAGGGGGATGCAAAATAATTGATGTTTTTCTTTAATGTTAATGTTAGAAATAGGTTTGAATCTCACATTCATGAAATTGCTAGCGTTTTTGGTGGAATTAAATTGATGTTTTACCATGTTATTCGGTCAGGATGTTGTTAATGGCCATGAAACTTTACCGAAGTGTATTTTGGATGGTTCTAAATACACATGAGTAAGTTACTTCGCATGGTCTCCTTCAAAATCGGTTGAATTTACCTCAATACAAACAACCAACCATTTTTGGCAGTGTAGATGAATTTAAGACAGTGTAGATGAATTTAAGACAATGTAGAATGTTGCCTGGATAATGTGAATAGTAGTAAGTAATAATGGTGTAGATGAAAAACACGATGATGGTGTAGAAGTTAACTAGAAATGGTGGTGTTGAGGAAAATCGTGATATAGTTATGCAAAGGGCCATAATCGAAAGTAGTCAAATCCATTGCTGAGATATTTTATACATGGCATGTTATATGTATACTGTTTTTATGAAACAGTGGTAAATTTGTTTTAAGCCACAGGGGCCTGTAACGCGCTCCGCTGTCCGCCCCTTTTGCACTGCCCATATACGCCGCTCTATATACGCGCCTTCTTCGCGTTAATGGAACATTATATAGACAAGGGGCACTGTAGAAATTCAACGTTTCACCATCGCTCGGGAGTCGCACAAATTTAGCCCATTCACCCCAGTAATGATAACGATATATACACGGATGGATCGGCAAAGAATTCATCTTTCAATAAATACCACAAACTCCCAACAGAAACATTCATACACGTTGCATTTATTAAAATTTTAACCACCGAATATTGTCTCCGGAGAGCGTATTTTTTCGATTTGATCCGGCTCAAACAGCAATGTCGGCATGTGTCTCGAAATTCACCACCCATGCAGTTTACTATCATTAAAAATCGGTCAAACGATCAACTAAATATCTGGAACTTAGTGATTTATTGTCGGCTAATAATTTATTTACTCATACAAATCAACACATTGTCAGTAAACAATTCTAATAGAGGAGAAATCTGTCGATAATTCCAACTTTAAAAAAAGAAATTTGTCAAGTGACACAATTCCTAATTTTAATATTCATTGTGACCTGACCTTTCCATGACTGACATAGTAGAAACAGCCAATCACCGCTCAGTGTTAGAATCGAGGGGCCTCATTTTAATATTCATTATGACCTGACCTCGAATGTCACTTGACAAATTTCTTTTTTAAAGTTGGAATTATCGACAGATTTCTCCTCTATTAGAATTGTTTACTGACAATGTGTTGATTTGTATGAGTAAATAAATTATTAGCCGACAATAAATCACTAAGTTCCAGATATTTAGTTGATCGTTTGACCGATTTTTAATGATAGTAAACTGCATGGGTGGTGAATTTCGAGACACATGCCGACATTGCTGTCTGAGCCGGATCAAATCGAAAAAATACGCTCTCCGGAGACAATATTAGGTGGTTAAAATTTTAATAAATGCAACGTGTATGAATGTTTCTGATGGGAGTTTGTGGTATTTATTGAAAGATGAATTCTTTGCCGATCCATCCGTGTATATATCGTTATCATTACTGGGGTGAATGGGCTAAATTTGTGCGACTCCCGAGCGATGGTGAAACGTTGAATTTCTACAGAGCCCCTTATCTATATAATGTTCCATTAACGCGAAGAAGGCGCGTATATAGAGCGGCGTATATGGGCAGTGCAAAAGGGGGGCGGACAGCGGAGCGCGTTACAGGCCCCTGTGTTTTAAGCAATATGTACAGTAATTGTATATTGGTTTATTTCTGCTCGTGAAAATAGCAACTCTAGACATACACAATATCTATATTGATATGAAATTCACATAACACACACCTTTCATTTACAGATGCGCAATGTTCAAATGCTAAATAAATTGAGAGAGAAATTTGTTCATTGGGATTGATACCAGTGTATCATGTTTCCGAAAACCTAGTTAAGTCCCAACCCCATACGCTATCACTCTAAATATTTGTGGTTTTTCCATGCATAACAGTGTATATATCTATTGGTTCGTTGTCAGTTAGTGACACCTGTCTGATAGCAAAGCTCACCTATTATTATTTAGTCCCAAAAACAGCACACAACCACCATTGACGCGGCACTATTGACATCTAACTGACTTTCCCTCCATAAATTGTCTGTTCTGATCTCCTGTTTCAGCAGACACTCACTTCCTGTCTATAGTTAGTAACTGTTATATACACTGTCATTTACACTGTAGTTCATATTAACATTCTCCCTCTCTTCTCTCTTCTTATGTGCATATGTACAAATCGATGAATCACTGGAGGACTCACAAGTTTCTGTCCTTGAGAAGAGCAAGCATTGATGCATTACTTGCCCCTCCCTTCGTCAACACGTTGACTAACTGAAATCTGCTCTCTGTCCATTTGATCGCCATTTCATGTTCTTGAATCATCTCGTTAATTATGGCAATATCAATCACAAGTCTTTTGTCCGAAACAAGTTTACTTGAATGAATCGAATCAAACAAACTTCTGTTATCAGTGTAGCAGCATATAGAAAGTTTCTCTCCAAAGTATTCTTGGATAATAGTTGAATAATATAAGCATGATTTAGCACATTCAACCAGGGTTAATGTCTAGGATTCCAGAGTGCTATTCACCACTCTCCTTAACTTTTTAGAACACCAGCAGAATGGAATAGCTTGGTTAAGAGTGTTTTTTTACACATATGAGATATCCTCCTTGTGAACCTCCGTTTGGTAAATTAGCATATGATGAATCAGCATATGCGACGATTTCACAATCATTCATGTTTCCAAGTGAAGACACTTTCATAACTAAGTTCTCAGATTTAGTTCTCTGCATCACTTTGTTTAGTCGTCTGATGTCTTCCACAACACCATTATGTAGAACTGTACTAAGCTAACAAACATCAAAAGATATATCAGGTTGTGTTTGGCCTGAAATCCAACTTAATTGTCCACAAACACTACGGAATTCCGACTGTTCTTTCGGGTTAAGTGCAGCTTTGTTTTGACTCATTCTTGAAACAGTCATTGGAACATGTTGTACACTTTTGATGTACTGATTCTGACCAATGAATATATCAAAATTCTCTCCTTGATTCACATTAAGTCCAAGATATTTGAACATGCCTTCCTCTTCAGTTCCTATCTAGAATATTTTTCTCAACGGGGCAATGATTGAACGTTGAAATTCCGAATTTCCTCCCCAGCAGAAATCATCAACGTACATAACCAGAATACCTTGACACTCACCATGAACAAGCCAGAAAAATAGTGCCTCATCATACTTGTAAACTGTCATTCCTAACTTAATTAATTCTTCTGAAATGCGCAGATACCAGCCACGAGACGCATCTACCAGACCATACACACACTTGTTCAATCTCCAGAGTTTACCTTTTATATTTGCTTCAGAAGGTGGTTTCACATAAAGTGTCTAACCGAATCTTTATGTTTTGGCAACGTGATTTTCGTTACAATTTTGTTATTGTTATCACTACTAACTTCGGAAAATGTGTCTTCATTTACTATCATCAATATTGTTACATTCAGGATCTTTTTTCTCAGAATTGTTTTGATTTGCAATAGAATCATCTCCTGAATCATGGTGTTCAGATGTTAATGTTTGATTAATTTTTCTGACATGAGATAATCTGCAAGGATGAACGCGAACATAAGTTCCTCCATGTTTCACAAGAACCTGTTTATTGTCTGTACCTATCACATTTCCAGGGCCCATCCATCTATTACTTTCATTTCTTTTGAAGAAAACTGAGTCACCGTTATTGAACACAACTCCACTATTGCTTCGCACATTATATCTCAATGCTCCTCGTAGTCTTTCAGACGTTTCATTTCAGATGAATTTTTCTCTAGCCTTATGAAGCGCATTTAGGTTTTTTTGCAACAGTTTGACTTGAGGATTTTCCTTCCAGAGCAGGAAGTTGATCTGTGAGAATGTTCGGCATGTTTGGATTTCTTCCAAATAGTAGTATATTCGGACTGTACCCATTGTGGACCACAATTTGTGGTTCTGTAGACAGTTTTTGGCACTTGCAGCCCAAGAAACAGCATTTTCCAAAGAACATTTAGTATCAAGTATCATCTTATTGATAGATCTTTGTTGAAGGATTCCTCCATTTCTTTAATTCTGAAATGAAAAAACAAAAAAACAATCACAAGTAATGTTATGGAGAGCAATGTTCAATGCACATATATGTATACTGGGACGTGGTGTTAGAGTCCAAATAAGGTCCAAAATTACTGTTAATAAAAATAATTTGTTATGTTTGTCATCTCTATTAAGTAGGCCTGTGCCTATTATATTGATAAATGTCAATATAGAAGTGTGGTCTTCACGACCTTCATCCATGATCACCGGACACCGATACAATCCAACTGATCATAGGTAGACCATTTGATGTTATTTATAATTCATTAGGTTTCATAAATGCAAATTTATGGTATATTTTAGCTGTGTATGTTAGGCAATATAATTATGGAATCAACGTCTTTGCGATGTCATTTATGTATAGGCCAATATAGGTGTCAGAGGCTGAAATTGCCGTACAAAATAGCCTATACCGTATGCCTGATATTGATATATAGGCCTACACTATGCCCGAAATGACATCACAAACAACGTTGATTACTTATAATTACATCCATGTATTTGAATTTAGAAAATACTCTACACCATCATAAATACTCTACACCTTCATCATTATTTTGTAATTTGTCATCATCTACACTGACATTTGACAATTAGGAAAATAATTTCATTTTTGCCAATTTAATTAGTCCTAAGTGCATTTGACGTTAAATATTAATTCCATTTTTCGTGTAACTTCATATACTCTAGCAAACACAACCATTAGGATTCTGTTTGGATCCCGTCGGCTTCGCAGTTTATACACAAAAATGCACGAACCTCACCACCTCAAAAGGTAAACAAAAACATTCACCACATGTTTACCTTTCTAGCACACTTAAAATACATAATATCAATTGAACAACAACGAATAGATTTCACACAATTCGACTGCTCATGCAACTTTGTCATAGTGAAATGAATTACCTACTTAAATGAGAGAAAACGTTCATCAATTTGAACCACGTACCTTACACTACTTTTGTCCGTCGCCATCTTGAAACTCTCCACCGGTTTCTCCGCCGATCTTGCATCACTGTGAAACTCGTAAAACTTTAGCCAGTTCACATACCTGTGTAGTTCTACCCATTTATAAACATTGACTCTGAAGGATGGCCAACTTAACACAATGGAAATTTTGGGGCAATATGTATGTATGTAAATATTTAATATTGAAAAGAAAGAAATAAAATAGATATTCTGGAAATAATAGATCAGTTCATGCATATTCATGTATATTTTCATTATTTTGCAGAATTTCAACAACTTTTTCCCAGTAAATCAAAAGGCTGGGGTTACGACAAGTTCATTGATAGGAAAGTAAGTTATACTAAACAAACAAATTTCTATCAAGTTCCATCCTGGTTCACCAGTCTCTCACATCAGGCTATTTCAACATTTGCAAGTAATAAGTTATTCCACGTTTATGGAAGATACTATGGTCTGTCCAGCCGTGTGACATGTACACATTTATCCTTGTATATGCAGCTGGTATATGCATGACATTTTGTCACAGATCCTTATGAGATTATATAGGATTTGTGTGGCACACACGGTCTGATTTTAAGTTGTATGACATTTGTTGTATTGCTTTAAGATACAGGTGGCTTTGGCAGTGGGTATGCTGTTAAAATATTCACCTCCGTCAAAAACCACCATAAACAGAAAGAATAGTAAAATATAGACAGACTTTGTTCTTATACGAATCAGAAATATGGCATAAACAGTATGTTATTGTCAAATGTTTTTCCTCTGTTATGTAAACAAAAGCAAAAAATGTTACAGAACCTGGCTTTTGTTTAGATCTGGATATGGTAAACATAAAGAGCATTATTTGTTACTGTTTTCCTGATATGGAAATAATAAAGAGTGTTTATATCATTTGTGTGTGATTAACAAATAGAATTGTGCTGTGTTATGTAAACAGAAGCAAAACTTCTGTAACACGATCAGGCTCTTGTTTACATACACCATCGTACGTCTTGACGACAATATACTATTTACGCACTGATTATGTTTGGCATATGAACAAAACTATATATATTTTAATATTCCTTCTGTTGATGGCGATTTGAACGAATATGAATATTTCTGCAACGACCACTGCCCATGCCTTTAAGATGTACCAATCATGCCTCAAAATATGGTACTGGACATTTGCAGAATGAGGTCCCCTGAGGGTGAATTTAGTGAGGATATCCCACAGTTTTTTTGTTTACTTAGAAACTTCTTTAGAAAGTTTTTTTTTCTTCTTTTTTTTAGGTCTTAGTGTCTCTATATCCCCAAATTGGCAGATGACACAATGCATAATCTTGATGCCCAATGGGTGCAAATCACCGTCTTCACCATCTGGGAACTTAATTCTGTGTCTAAGTCTCCCATAGCAGATGAGGCCATGCAGAGTGAGGTCCCCCATGCTGTGCTGGGTAGCGTCACTAAATTCACCCTCTGAGCACCTTAAATAAGTTGATTTTGGTAATTGTTCAGGTGAGACAAAAATCTATTAATATACCCCCATCTAAAATATGGGGGGTATTCTGGATTACATACGTCTGGAAATGTGTGCATCTGTCTGCTCATATATCTCAACCATGGGTTATTTGGTATGCAGGTTAGAGCGTTCATTGATGTTGTTCTCATTTTCCGTTCAAGAGGTTTCCATATTTGTTTATCTGAAAATGTTGGATTTCCATCCGTCTGCTCATATAAGTCAACAATGGGTTATCGTCGGATCTCTATTATGCTGTTGGCTGCAATCCTGATGCTGGGCTACCCAATCCCCCAACCAAGGTTACTATCTGGACCTGAATCCGCTGTCCCACGGATGAACGATATTAGGCCCAATAGGAGATGCAATCCAGTTAATCATTTATTCTCATATGATACGACTCTACGATGAATTGTGGAAGTACCAGAAATGGCTGTTGAACTACTAGTAATATATAAGAAACTACCCCCAAAAAATAGGCTACAGACTAGCCGTAGCAATGGTCAACATATGTTGTTTATGAAGTCGGGTAACTATAATCTAGTTTAATCTTCAATCTCAGTGATGAAGTACCACTTTTATCTCTATAGCCAAAGGCCTCCTCAATATTCTCAATCTAACTACCTTTTAAGTTCTGATAGCCTTAATTATGGTCATAACGAATCTTCAATTTTGTAAGGCTGTCCTTTCCAACGGGCCGGCGGACCCTTTTATATCTGGCGTCATTGGAGCGTATTAAACCAAGGCTCCAATGTCAACATCCTGCGCTGAAAATAGAACGTGCCAAAATGACCGAATTAACAAACGATCGCTGGTTTTAACACCAAATACATGAAAATACACAACAATAACGCATTTATTTCAATTGTAATTACATAAATCGGGAGTGTTTTAATGGACTTAACCAAAAGGAGGTACTTTTGAACCAGAAAATGAGATACTTTTGGAAAATAAGTGTAAGCAAAAAGACCAAAACTGATACTAGCATGGAATGAAATTTAGTTGACTAGCCCAAAATACGGGTAAAGTTTTATTTTTTTGGGTGCCGCCCGCCAATTTTCACCAGTTATGACCCTTTGTTGAAATTACCACAGGCGTATTTTGCCATGCTCTAGCGATGCATGCTCTTGTTATATTTGAGATTCTTTTCTTTTGCAGAAACTGATGGATCCAAACAATGGCTATGTGCGAGATGATACAATCAGGGTTGAAGTTGATGTTTCTGATGTAACACCTTGTGTTGAGTTAGTTTTATCTCTTGTTAGTCCAGTTTTTTTCAAAACTTATGCTTTGGCGACATCAGTAGGCATCTGGGCTTCCGGACGGGCATGAGACCGTTGACGTGATAACTTAAACAAACATAAACCGATTTCATTCATATTTGCTATATGGGTCTGTTTTGACAATATCTTGAATGAGTTCGAAAACCAGGTCTGTCCAATCTTTTATACGAGAGTTATGGCACTTAGTTTGTCTATTTTTAGCGATTTTGATCTTTTGCGACGTTTATAAACCATCAGAGGGATATGGTTAGCTTCTAGAAAATCTTTAACCTTGACATGCATTTATTTGAATAACAAAACATTTGACAGTAATTTTCAAAAAACATGTGATAGCCATTAAAATTTAAAACAAAAACAATCATGAATATATACATGTCAACATATGGCCCATTGACTAGATCAATCAATATGTATTAATTAGTGAATATATGAAAATATATATAAGATAGTATAAGAATTTCAGTGATCCTCAAACCATTCTATTTGATAAATCTGATGAGTAATCCTTTTCTACAGAAGGTCTAGATGGAGTTTGATAAAGTAACTAGACTTGACAGAAAGATGACCATCTGCTTTAAGAGATGGTTGTTATTAATTCTGGTTGTATGAAGTAGATGCGTCTCACAAATTGAGATTAGATTATGTGTGCGTCCTACATGATGTAAGGACCACTGTGGGGAATAGAATTGTTAACTGCTGGTAATGTCTGGTATCCCACACCAGTACTGTACCTATGTACATGTAAGTCTAAGAATACTGTATTGAAGGATTTAAACAAATAGAATGGTTGGATCACTTTAAATATGGTAATCAAGAACCCCCATTGTTCTTGACCAAGTTCACTATTGGCACAATTTTTGGTATATCTTGGCTATTATATTAATAGAATCTGTGATCTACTTGATCAAATGATTATTCATGTGATACATGCCTGTGAGGCTGTACCTGATTAGAATGAGTATGCACTTCCCTAAAAATCAGAATGCCTGATTGGGAACCGATGCATACACATGCTAAATTGTATTTGGGATATATGAGGCTCTCATGTTCTGGTACCCATTTACCTTTAATTAATTTCGAACTTATTTATTCGATAGAAGATTGATATAAGGAAGCCCCAAAGAAGCATTGAGGCATTATGATTTCTAATTGAGCCCTAAATGAGATCCTGAATTTGGGGCCATCTCGCAAAGCGAGAATACCCAATCGGAGCTGGGTACCAGCGGAGAGCCCCAAAGAAGGGGTCACCCACCACCAGGAGCACACATTTATATTACTACCCTGAATAACTGAAATAAATTCGATATTGGTTATATACTAGTATGAACCTATATATAAATATGCAATACAAAATTATTGGAGTGCATTATGAATGTAGGAAGCTTTGAAGGCTAATTAATGACATTGGAATATAAGGTGATATTCCTTAATTAACGGGTAGGTCCATAGGACCTGACCATGGAATTATGAGCTTCCCTGATAACTGCTCTAGGAGTATGAATGTATCTTCTATAGCAGTCCGATTCCCATCGGCCGAGAGTTTTAATGAGGTGGTCTTCAAGACGGGCTGCGCATGCCGTAGTAGCTGCACCTGAACGCAAGGAGTGGCCTGAGTACATGTTAGCCGGTATACCGCAAAGTGTAAGAAGTTGTTTCAGTTTTGAAATAAAGTGGTGCCTGTACAACACTTTGGCATTGTCGGTAACAAATAATGGATCATCCAATTTAGCTCCAGAATTGTAGCGGAATTTCAAGTAAAGTGACAACAGTCGCACGGAACAAATACTAGATGTACATGTACAGAAGTAATGCACTCTGACACCTTTTCGAAAAGGGTCGGTTTTTGACTGCTTTAAGAGGATTGAAGCTTCCTTTTCATCAGGCTCAATGGCCACATCCTTGATCGCTATAAAGTTTGAATAATCCAAACTGTTGCGAACAGTAAATTCACCACAACGCAGAAATCCGAAAAAACCAACTGCAAGCGCTGTTTTCATCATAAAGCAAGTTGGGGCTGCAAATGGAATTTTATCCAGCTGAGCACATAATTTCTGTAAAATGTCAAATGTAATTGGCAAGCGAATACGGGTGCAGATCCGATGCTGTCTTTTGATAGCTTTCAGGATTCCAGACAGCTTGGGCCAGGGCTGGCCATTATGTTGTTCTAAAGGGTTGACGCCATAGGCCGCAATGTAGAAGAAGCGGATGCCAGCTAGGTACAACTTGATTGTGGAGTAGGTCAAATTGAAATGGGCACTGCAATGAGCGACAAATTGAAGTAGAAGGCTTTCATTCAAATGTGGTAGACCATGAGGTTGATGAATACTGATTCCGAGTGCAGATGCAAATTTATTTAAGCATTTTATGCCGCTTTCATATTGCTTTAAAGTGGATCGACTGATCGACTGCAACCACATGTTGTTAGCTATGCTGTTTAAAGATGCACCAACTCCGAATGAGTAGGGCAAGGGAATGGGAACCGGTCTGCCTCTGGTGCCAATCTTCTGAAATCCTGAAATCGACAACGGGACAAACAGTCAGAAATTTTGTTCGCCTTGGAAGTGATATAAGAAGATGAAAACATGAAATTACATTTTAAAGCACATAAAGTTAATCGACGTACAAGAGACATAATGACTGCAATTTTTGATCGGCCTTTCTGGAGTATGTGAACAACAGCTTCATTATCACATATAAAGATAACCCGTTTGTTTGACCACAAATGGCCCCATAGAATAGCTGCAGTACAAATAGGATAAAGTTCCATGTAGGCCATAGACCATGAATTTTTCTTAAGTTCTACAATTTCAGAGGGCCACTCATTTTGAAACCAGTGAGTTCTGAAATAGCCACCATAACCGTGAATGGAGCTTGCATCTGTAAAAAGATACAGGTCATCAGATAAGATAACGTCACTGTGCAAGAACATAGCTGCACCATTCCATGACGATAGGAACTGATCCCACATGGCTAGTTCCTTTTTGCATGCAGCAGAAATATTTACATGATATCTGAGTTCCGAGACTGTAGTGGATAATGCAATCAAGTAAGACATGAAGGATCTACCTGGAACAACGACTTTTGCTGCGAAACTTAAATGGCCTATGAGGCTGAGCAATTCTTGTTTGGTACAGGTAGATCGGTTCATGAAAGACTTGATTGTTACCCGTAGCCTGGTTAGTTTGTCATGAGGTAGCCGACATTCCATGAGTGCTGCGTCGATGGTGATACCTAAAAATTCGATACAGTGACATGGTCCTATGGATTTCTCCTCAGCTAGAGGAATGTTTGCTTGGTTAAATACTTCCAGGAGAGCATTAACCGGACCTTGAGGGTCGGCATCTGGAGGAATTATGGACATATAATCGTCCAGATAGTGCAAGAGATTAGGCACGTCAAATTTGTTAGTGGCAATCCAGCAAATTGCTTGAGAAAGTTGGTCGAAAAATTTTGGAGACGACCGACTGCCGAAACACAGTGTTTTGTAAAAATAATATTTACTGTCCCAGCAGATGCCGTAATATGGCCACAAGTCCTGTTTGATCGGGCACAATTTGAAAGCTGACTGAATGTCGCAGTGAAAAAGATTTGGCGAACTTGAATTTGAATTTGGATTTAATTGTTGAATGATGCGAACGGCATGATCCACTGTCACATAAGTCAAAGAAAATTCATCCTTATTAATTAATGAATTTAGCGACTGGTCCTTTTTGGATGAATGGGGAGCTGAAAGATCGACAATTAGCCGTTTCTTTTTGGAAATTTTTCTTTCAGCTATGCCGATAGGATTGATCCTGAAATTTGCAAAGGGAGGCTTGCTGAAAGGACCAATAATGAATCCTTGAGACAATTCTTTTTCTATCAATTTGTTAACATCACTGTGATTGCTTAATGCTGACTGTAAGTTTCGAAGTTCTAAGCTGCTTGAAGGTAATATTGAAACGCCAGTGTCAAAGCCAAAAGTGAAACCATTGATCAGTTTGGAGACAAACTTTTGGTCGGGATGGTCGGATAGGTCCCACTGCAGGAATTTCACATTTACTGGAGTGGAGACACTGGTCGGAATTAATGCCGGGTCCTCTGCACTGCCTTGAAGTCATTTGAAATTTGGGGCGTTTTTGAAAGGCTTGAAGGGTTTTTGACTACAGACAGGTTTTGGGTGAGGACCTTTGCATAACACACACTCATGCACATATTTGCACCCCGTACCAAATGTACAACCTTTAACGGAATTGAATTGAAGACAAGACATATTATTATTTGGTGTTTGTGTTGGAGAGCCAAATGATGTGCCAAAGCGACGAGGTGCAAATGAATTTTTTGATGAATTTAGAGGACAGAATTTTTCTGAGTGCGATGGGTTTTTGCACACCGAGCAGCTTAGAGACCTCTGACTTGTGAACAAGGATGAATATAGGTGGGTGTCTCTCAAGGCCCAGTTCACTTTGGTACCTCGAGCTAACCATGCTGCAGCTTTTGCTGAAAAGGCGAGATGGTAAGAATAAAATGAGTCGCCATATTGACTAGCAATAGTAATTATATCTGCCAAATAGGCATCCAACTCGGCACGTCGGTTTGGGAAAACTTCGCACAGCACTGTTTTGAATTTACCAAAGGCGGTAATGAATTCTGGAAGCGAAAGATATTTTGACAGTCTCGAGTCATATTTTTCACTTCCTTTAAATGATTCCAATGGTGGCATGATCAATCTGGCGAGGTTGATGTCCTTGCCTGACAAAATGTCCGAGCGCAACTGTGCCGATATGTTCGGATCAATATCGGGTAGATTACCCATCGGAATTCCATCCGATTGCAAAAGAGAATTTGGCATGGTGTCCAGAGAAATCAATTCTGGTGAGGCCTGGAAGAGCGAACCTGAAGCTGTACCTTGTGAATTGTGCCCATGAACACTGGTACTATAGTAGTTCCTGCCATCTGCGACATGGTTTGTAGAAGCGATTGGTTGGCAGCCAATGCGTCCATCAACTGATTTTGGAAATCAGGTGCTGTCGCAATTTCGGGAGGTTGAGATGGCACCCACGTAGGAATAGGCTGGTTAATGTTATTTGAACTGTTTGTATCGGTAGCTGAGCCTCGTATTGCCGTCGGTGTCTGGACGGCGCATGAATTAGACCAATGACTGGCTATTCCTAAATCTGCTCCCGATGATGGCACTCGGGCATTGATGGGGACGTTCAAGTCATAAATCTTTACCAGATCTGGCTTTTTAAAGTTCTCTGGCACAATTATTCCCCGAGTTTGAAGAGCTTGCCTTATTTGAACCACTGTCAAATTTCTTGGGTTCACAATTATATTCACAGCCGAGTCTTCCGAATCAGAACAATCTTGGGTGGCATTAACAAAGTCCTCAAGATTGGTCCTGGCTCTGCGCCTTGTTTGGCTTGAAGGACAAGTAGAAGTGCGCTGGGCACGACCGCGTCGGGCTTTTCCCATTTCAGTGTTGACACTTTCACTTTGTCCCTGTCTTTCACTCTTTGCCAGTTTTTTTTTTTTTTTTTTTTTGAGAAACACTGCGCAAATCAGTTCAAAAACGAACGAATACGAACAGCAGAATATGCTCACAGCCGCGAGAATAAACCTATTGTTCGCTAGAATAATACAAATATTTTTTAAAGCGTAATAATTTGCTTGTATTAGCGTAAGTTGTTTGAATTGCGATAATAATATTGAATGCTATTGTTTTCGAGAAGCTATTTCGTCGAAGTGAAATGTTTACTCCGGAACTTCAATAGTTTTTCCGAGGTAGTAGATTTCTAATTATTTCTATTGGACAAAATTATATTCTTGGAATTGTCAGACATTCTCATTGGTTTATTCCAAGAACAAAGGAATGCCAGAAAGCGGGAGAAACTACGGAGAAAATAGCTAGTCTCGTTGGCATAGGTTCAAATTAATTTGGTATGATTATTGTGCTTATACTGAGTTCTCGTTTACGACGAGATTAACGTGGTCTGCGAGACTTGACGAATGTAAACAATAACATGCCAGCATGGTTTTTGATAATGCCGGTGAAATATGTTAATGGTGATTATAGTTTCTTATTGGTTTGAACTACGGTAATGAGACTTGTGCTAGAAGTTAGCTGATAGGACCATCACGTCCAGAAACAAAGGAGGGCTCTAAATAAACGTGATTTGTGCTGACTTTGTTGCTACTCTTGATGGTTTATAAACCCTGAGAAAGATATGAGACCTTTCTCGAGCATTAGCACGTTAACTCAAACTTTGACTGATTTCAACGATATTCTGTTCTGAGTCTAGGATCACCTCTAGATGGGAGCTATTTAAGTTGGAACGATTTTGCCGGCAGCCATCTTGGATTTTACTCTTTGCATCAAAAATCCTTTAGCACACCCTACAGAGCATATACCTCATCCGATCATTACCAAACTTCATATGGATCTTCGGGTTGACCTCTAGATGGGTCGTTACTATTACTATTACTCAAGCAATTGAGGTGAAAACAAAATTAAATGAAAAATTAAATCAAATCAAAATGCAGACTGCCCAAAATACTGGTCAAGTTCAAATTTGGGTTCCACCCGCAAATTTTCACCTTTGTTGTAATTACCATGGGCATTTTTTATCACATCCCAGCAATGCTCGTTTGTACTTGTTATAGGAAAACACAGGTTTCTTTTTCTATTTGTCTTTTTATGAAATCATGAATGGAGTATTTGTACTGAGGAGAGAGACTTGTTATTAAACCTTTCATGACGGGAATTTTTATTTTTTTATTTTATTATATTATTTTGAGAAGGGTCACAGCTCGATTTTTGTTAGGAAATCACACCAAGTCGAAGAATGTGGCTTCAAAAACATCTTATTTTCAAAATACCAACCCAGTTGACAGTTTTACCCCTTCCTTCAGCAATAACAACAGTCGAAAATGATTGTCCAGAAATAACCCCCAAAAAATCCCAACTCAAACTTCTGACAATCAACCATTTCTCAAAATCATGAAAGTTGTGTCTGTCTGCCCGTCCTTGGAATAGCATGGATCAAAATCAAATCAAAATCAAATCAAAATTACACCTCATCCAGTCACAATTATGGTGTATTTTAATCGTAATCGATAATGCATTGATTCTTGATATTACCCTTAGACCCACTGTGTATACCCATGAAACTGATTTTATAATGCTAAATTAATGTTTGAGTTTCCTCAATATTTCGACTTGGTCAGCCATCATTCAATTTATCAGCGCCGGGCTGAATATTGATAAAATTATATCCAAGGCTAACAGAGAATGCCCGCTTGCTATTGGAAATCGAAAGTAATTTGCAATATGCGTAATAATAGTCATGTGTTTGTTAGTGTCGCACTAATTTTTAAATTATTTTTTTTATTTATATCTTTTACTTGTCTTTAAAGGGGTACTGTACCCAAGATGTTGTTGTTGGTTTCTATAATCCCCGAGTCGGAGAATAAGGTAACAACTTTTCCATTCTTTGAAAGTCTGTTGAGTACGAAGTAGTGTTACTGTTGGCAAATTTACTGGAATGCAAAAATACAAATTGTCGTTGTCGAGTAATTTTTGTACAGTTTTCAACCAAATGAATCAAATAAAAATTATATTATATGCATAGTAGTCCCATATACTCATTTAAGTTATTGTATCGTCACTAGTCAATGAGTGGCTTGAGTTTTCTCCCCGTATAAGCATAATGTTTCAAACGATCGTGTGTGCAATGGGTTTACTAATCCAGTATCCCTCAATTATAATTTGATTCCGTTTTGTACACGGAAATTTGTATTTTAATTTACGCCATTTTATGGCTCCAGCCATAAATTCAATTTATATCAAATTATTAACTTTTAAATTATTAAATTTTAAGATAGCCTATTAACCTGAGCGTTTACAGAATACATCTTCGACTCAAATTACTTATGTTTCTATATAGTATCGATAATAGATCGTTGTTATCACCGGAAATTTATTGAAAATGGCGTACAGTACCCCTTTAACGACAAGTCTCTTATATTCCAGGATAATATAATATTTTATTGATTTCTGTCTTGGTCACTTAGAAAACTTATAAAATGGCCATATCAAATATATTTGGAAGGTGTATACTTCTCATGCTCATTATGAATTAAAAACAGGCTAGCCCTTTAATATTTTCTCCCTTTGACACATGCACAGGTTATTGTTTTTGCTTGAAGATATATTCACAACATGGGCTCAATTCACATCTAATATTATTTATCTAAATATTCTCAAAATAATACAATAAATACAAAAATTATTATTTTATACTCAGGAAACTATATAAAACGTGTTATATGAAGAGATTGACCATATTTATTATATAGTTGTCTTTGTTTGAGACAAATACACCAAAGTGGCGAAGATACAATAACATAACGCTGAACTACGTATATAACCTACCAGTATTCACATGTAATAGGTCGGAAAGCCTTCCGGTGGACCTCTGTGCAGGAGCAACGCTGGTACAGCATTAAATATCCTGTGCCAGTGGATTCTCTTACATATGCGAGTCTCCCATAGGGAGCCTCGCATATTAAGCGAATGCACTGGCTTACAAGATCAAGGTAAATGTTGTTAGGCCAATGCATTCTCTTATATATGCGAGGCTCCCTATGGGAGACTCGATGCGAGGCTCCCTATGGGAGACTTGCATATATAAGAGAATGCATTGGCACAGGGTTTTCGCAAAATTTCAGGAAGCTCCAGTAAAGAAAGGGTTAATAATTCAAACAAAATTTAGACATTTTAATTTTCAATTTGTTATGAGTGAGAGTGAATCAGAACATATTCTGAAGTAATTTTGAAACATAGTCATGAGTAGTGGACATCGTTGGTGATAGGACTCTGTTCATCTTTCCACGGTTGTTGAGTGTCTTGTTTTAATTGATCTCAGAAAATCATGAAGAATCTGCATTCAGATTGAGTCGCAGGTTATTTACAGGTACAAGTTTGAAGATTTCTTGGGAAAAGTTTGTTCTGATTATGGTTTGCCAGAGTTCAGATTTATATTTGACCTCGCAGAAGTGAAAAATATATCCGTAGATCCATTTCAATAATTGCTGAAGTCACTATGAGATACTCGGGCTGAGTAGTAATTGCCAGGTGTACAAAGAAGGTTAACCCGGGAACAAAAAATGCCATTGAACTCTCTTTTTTGAAAGCACTCTGATTGGCAAACATCCATACCAAAGTTCTTTGAAATCTTATCAAGTTACCATAGCTGAGATATTATTCAGTGATGGATAGAAAACCATAATTAAACAAACAGAAATCTAGACTGGTACATTGTACATTGTACATTGTACAATGTAATCCATTGTAATCCCCCCCCCCCCCCCCCCCCCAATCTTCAAGTGGGAATAATAATGACAATTTTATTTTCAGTAATTCGAGAAATGTCCGGTAGGGTGCAAGATGGTAGGGAATAAAAGCAGCTATGACCAACTTGGATGTGATTTTCACGAATGAAGAATAAACATAGCCAACAGACACTCACAGAAATTGGAACAATTTGTTCTGAAAATTCTGCGAAGATTATTTTTAGATCAAGCAATCATCTGATCCTTGAATCCACAGATAGCTTTACATAGCACACTACTAAAATGCACAATTTCTTTTTCATAGCATGATGTTATGCCATTGCAGTTTATTTTAGTTATGATTTGGTTCGAGTGGCACTAGATATGTCGATAAATGTAGATGTTTTTAACAAAATGCGAGGTTTGAGGCTCGCAAAAACAGTCAGGGATATTGCTTGGAACTCAGCTCGTCAAATTATTCTTAACTCTAAATATAGTGCCAGACATTTGCAGAATGAGGTCTCCCAGAGGGTGAATTTAAATTATTTTATTGGTTAGCGACTTGTATATCCTTTGGGTGATATTTGGTATCAATAATAATTGATTGGTGCATACACGTACCTAACATGCACCGCCATTAAGAAATTTTCCGGGCCTAAATATAGACAGCACCTGTATGACATCACAATGTCATGAAATTACTTTTGCCAAGTGAAAATAATTTTTGCCAAATTATTCTGGAAATTGCCAAAATTTTAATGCTATCAATTTCTGCAAAATTGAGTCATGTTTCGACAATCGCTGTTTGAGCAACTTTTGATATCGATAGATTCAGAAGGGCGATCCAAGAAATGAGGAATAGCTATGTAATCATCACCACAATACATTCTAGTAATCCCTCCGCTCGTCGATAGTAATAATAACGGATTAACTGCATCTTGTTAGAGGTGTTAACTTTTCCTGAACCTTAATTATAACACACCACTAAATTACTATTAATACAACTTCAAATCCGTATTCACCATTTATGTTTGGGCAATTAAGTATATATAATATTTACATGTAGCTGTTGTTTATTTTGTAAGTCATTATGTATGTGGTATCCTCCAGTTCCATAAGTGATGGACGGAGTAATAAACTATTCTGTCGAATAGAATTATATTGTATACGTTTCCTGAAATAGTATTGATTGACCAATATTTTTCAACTTTCTAGCGGAATTAAAAGTGACTTGCCAAAACTATTGCCAAATGAAAATATTTTTTTGGCAAATGTGAATTATTTTTGCCATTAGCAAATTTGGCAAGTAGCAGCATGAACCCTGACCATGGAGACCCACAAGACCATTTCTTTATTATTTTTGCGCTACTAGATATCGGGTGCAGAACGCTCTTTATCATAAATAATTGTTTGAAAACATGCTGAAATTACCCCTTTTAAAGTTGGTACAGTATCTCATAATCAGAACCTGTCATTAATAGGCCCATAAGTTTGAGCTGATAATTTTCAGATATAGGTACAGTTGATACATGTAACTCATAATCAAAACCTGTCGTGAATGGGGCCCATAAGTTTGAGCTGATAATTTTCAGATATAGGTACAGTTAATACATGTATCTCATAATCAAAACCTGTTGTGAATGGGGCCCATAAGTTCCAGCTGATAATTTTTGTACTTAAAGGTACTCAATCCGTAAATAGGGTCCCCATCTCAACAGATTCCAACAACAACAATCCGATCAGAGGGTCCTATATTACTATTTCTTTGGCTTTGGGGGGTAAAAAATATTTGATTCGAGTCGAGGAACCCATCAAACAAAGCTGACCGGGAGCTCAGCTCTGCGGGCTGCCGGTCGACCGCTCTCTTCGGGTCTCTGGGCGGTGCGATCCCGAGCACGATGGAGCTCAGAGTTATTAGATATTGATTTTTGAAATTTTTTATTAACTCGAGATGAGTACTAATAACTGCCGTAATCTGCTCTGGATGTGTACTCCAAATCTATTCAAACAGACAAGGATGGATAACTCTAAAATCAAGTGGTAATTTTAACGCAATTTTGACTGAGTTCTGGGCCAGATAGTATTCCCGATAATGAAAAATAATAGATTTCTAAAATCGATATCTAACAAATCTGAGCTTTGATGGGTGACTTCCTCGACTCGAATCAAATATTTTTGACCCCCGAAGCCATTGAAATAGTAATTGAGAGGAGTTTTATCGGATTGAGTACCTTTAAAGGTACTCAATCCGATTAAACACCCCTAAATTACTATCTCATTGGCTTGGGGGGGGGGGTAAAAATATTTGATTCGAGACGAGGAACCTGAATTTGCCAAATATTATCCCTGATAGTATCATTTCCTGCAACCTTGATTGAGTTTTATGTTGTGACACTGGCGGTTTGAACGATGTTTGATATCGATAGGAATGCAGTTAGTTAATAATTATAGTCCCATCTCTATTGTGGTTTATCATACAACAATCACCGAACAATAAAATGGTACAATAGTTCCTTCATCAAAAGGATATCACAAGAGGATTAGCTATGTAAACACCACCATCACGCTAACTATGGGTAATCCCCCACCATCGATAATAATGTTACCAGATTAACTGCATCTTAACTTTTCCAAAACACTACTAATATAATTCTGTTGTAATAGTTTCCTAAAATGAATGGTATTGATTGACTGATATTTTTCAACTTTATTGAGGAATGAAAAAGTGACTTGCCAAAAAGTTTGCTAAATGTAAATATTTTTTGCCAAATGATAATTATTTTTGCCATTGGCAAATTTGGCAAGTGGCAGTGCGAACCCTGACCCTACCTGGTCCAAACATTTCTTGTGGACTTAAACATTTTTTATTTGGAAATAAATTATAATTTTTGTTGTCCCGACAATAACTTAAGAGATGACTTAAGTATCAGATTTATTTCAGATTGCAAATGCAATTTTAGGTCCGGTGTGCCAATTTTCTCTTTCTAAACCCTTATTGGCTTTGGTATTGCTGATTATTTTGATGTCCAAATGATAACCTTATTTTTAGTTTTTTGTTTGCATTTTCTCATATGAAACTAGGTATATCTTTGCTATATTATATATGTATATAAATATATATAGATATATATTAAAATGATTTTTCCCCCCAATAATTATTTTTGTTGTTTCTAAAAAAGCCAAATGTTGAGCTCTGCATGGTTAGATTGTCAACTGTAGCGGAAGCAATAAGTGGGCCGCGGCAGATGTTTATTGTGTACTCTGTATTAGTGGCATGAAAGCCCCATCTTGGAAAATGTTTATATGTTACCTATCACCAAAATTATATACTATACAAATCAACGGTGTCCGTCCATGAATCTGTCCCTACCAGATTATGAGATTGTAATTAATGAAATTAAATAATATAACAACAACATGATTTTGGAGTGCATTACAGTTTATTAGTGGCCCAACAACTGGGCCCGACAGAAATGATTAACAGAACCGTAATGCCGAGGAACTCATGCTATTACTATTATTACCACAGCTGTACCATGAGTGACATGACCCAATAATGTTCATGTCTTATGCATGTCATTTGTTCCTGAAACATTTATCAAATATTCTATCAAAACCTTATTGTCAATTGTTGTCTATAAATGAAAAATTTAAGTTTGATCCAAATGCGGCATATCTTTTGTGGAGACAATTTGAGTTGTTTAACTTGTTATGTCTGTTATGTAATCCTTTAAGTGGCGGGCTGTTATTGAGCAAAATTTTCATTTTCGGCCCGCTAACTGCCGGTGTTATAAGATTTTGTCATACCAGTAAAACTCTTGTTAATATTCTAAGCGACAACCTGTTAAGTAGTAATAATGAAGCAATAACATGATTTTCAAGGGCGTTATGGTTCAGTAACGGCCCCGACAGGAATGATTAACAGCCCGAGGGCCTATTAGCGGACCGAGGGCCGCTAATAGCCCGAGGGCTGTTAATCATTCCGGGAGGGCCGGTACTGAACCATAACGCCCTTGAAAATCATGTTATTACTATTATTATCACAGGGCCGTTAATGACTTCATAACATTTCACTGGGCCGTTAATGACTTCATGACATTGTTTATTTCAATTAAAGTCCAATATATGGGCCTTTTTGTGGGGTGGGGGGAAGAGGGGGATAATAATAAAAACTTTTTTTCTTCAATTCAATAAATCTTTCAACTTTGATTTACAAATCACAACAGAATAATAAGATTGTCACTTCAAAGTTATTGAATGTACCACCGGTTATCATGGTTGGTTCCTAATCACATGACATTTGATTGCATCGAATATAGGTGATAAATCAACCAAGTATTGAGGACGATTTGCGAACATTGAGACATTGGCATATCAAAATAACTATGTATACTAACCTTTAGGGTAATAATCCTTCGAAAAACAGGAATTATCCGACTGTAAATTAGTGGAAAACATTAGTGATAATCTGTTCCCATTTTTCGTTAGCGATTTGCCTAAAACGGAAGCGCAAATTGAGAAGGGAGGTAATTCTGCTGCGCATATTTTCTGCGGGCCGCGGGCCGTTATTGAAAAGCACGATCAAATATCGGCCCGCGGCCTGCAAAAATGCCGAGTGTTACGTCATTTCGAACGCCCGGTATAACAGTGCTAGTGGCCTAGAGAACGCCCTATAAATTGATAATAATATTTGGTTATGTGAGCTTACTGATTCGGTGCATAAATCAAGTTCATAGGGAGCCTTGCATATATAAGAGAATACATTGGCCTAAAAATATTTATCTTGACGACCAGTGCATTCTCTTAAATATGCGAGACACAGATATGTATATAATAGAATGTACTGGCACATGACCTTTAAAGCTGCAGCAGCACACCTCCAATCATGGAAGGGTTAATGGACTGGATGAAGGGAAAAAACTATTTGCACACGTTTTCGTAGTACTGTAATTCGAGGCGGAGTGTTATACAGTAATGTGGCTAATGCCCAAAGTATACGACCCATTAACCACAGCAGAATTATGGGAAATTTTTCCAGATTTAGTCGGACATATGGCTTGTTGCCATTCATCAGAAAGCTCTCACCGTGAGCTTTCTGATGAATGGCAACAAGCCAAATTTCCGACTAAATCCGGAAAAAGTTCTCATAATTCTTCTGTGGTTTAGGGGTCGATTATTTGGGACATTACTACATATATTGTCAGCGCATCACCCGGTCACCAGAAAACTATTTGAACAAGTTGTAACAACAAAGACACGCATATTTCAACATCTATGTCACAGTTGATAACTGAAGGTATTATAGACCTCGCGTTTGTTATGATTTTATGCCGAGATACCAACAAATAAATTAGCTGTTTTGTGCGAAATTACGATTTTTGACATTGGATTTTTTTCCTCTTTCCTCAATTTACAGTATCACGAAACAGGTACAAATTATTAATTCCATTCATTCACAGTAGGATTTCACTCTTGAGGGGGGTCAGAATCCAAGCTTACTATGGCTGTATGGTGTGTGTGGAGGGGGGATCCACCTAAGTGTTATTAAACAAAATTTGTCTACTGTTGCTATAACTGGAGGTCTGGATCCCTGCAGACTTCTTTCTGAGAAATTTATCTTCAGGGAGAGACTACACTAAATCCAATCATTTATAGGACCATCTCCTATTGTACTCAACAGAATATATGCAAGAAATGAATGAATTTGAGCCATGGATGAGTGCAAAATAAACTTGTGTGCTCCGTGAACGATGTAAAACACATGGTAATTATAAAGAATTCATTCATTTGTATATATATATATATACCTTTATTTCCTCCATAATACAGAGAGCTTACATATAATGAACAACAGGAACACAATACAATGATAATTAGTATTTACAGACATTTAACAAGAAGAAATTCAAACGTATATACATGTACACCACGCATAAATAACACACATGCACACACCCTCACCGCTCTCAAATACTCACACACACGCACCCTTGTAAACACACCCATACATACCTACATACGCACACACATACATGCACATATACATACACACGTGTACATAGAAACACACACTCGCTCGCAGTACATGCGTGCATACCCTCGAACACACACGCATGTGTAAATGGAGTCATGGCGGACATGAAAAGATGAGCATACATGAATATTATGGTCAGATACAGTAAGAATTTGAGACAGTTTAACCATTTTGACTAGAATACATGGATCAACGTTTTGTCCACAATAATTATTTAAAGCTGCTCGTTCATTGTGGCAGATCAATAAACATTGTGGTCTTTATCTTAGGCTTTGTGAGATCCAATCGATATATGGGATCGCATGTGGACGGGGTGGATGGAGAAGGGCTGTGGGTGTTTATATATTGAAAAGTGAAGGGACAATATAGAGATCGTGGAGTAATGCGTCACGTGACAGTGATCGTGTTCGCATCTGTAATTTCTTTAAGGCGTTTATGATAGAGTTTCCACATTTTAACACTACTGCATGTTGTGAACAGGACAAATGAATTAAGGTCACTTATCTTTTCAACAACATGCAATGGTATACAAGACAGAAACACCATAGTTGATCAATTGTGCACAAATGATCTATTTCAATGAAGCAAGGTATGTCAAAATGTTGAAGAAGGTTGAACCATATTTCATTTCTTGCTTCGTTGATGCTGGAGCAATCGAGGACTGCGTGTTCTACTATATTGTCATATGGTTTGCCACAAAGTTGACACGCACCCTCCTCCTGGGAGACTGCTTTTGCCAACAACTTTGATGCTTCCAGAAATTCGAATTTATGTTTAGGATAACATCTACATGCGTACCAGAGTGGGGATATGTTCAGAGAGGTATAATTATTTGCAAAGTTGAGCATGGAGTTATCACTGGCAAGACGGGTTTTCCAGTCTTCTTCGTGAACATATATTTGGCGAGTCACTAATTGTTTCCACGTGTCCTTCGAAGGAAAGTGTCCTGTTTCAATAAAGGTGCTCCGTGAACGATGTAAAACACATGGTAATTATAAAGAATTCATTCATTTGTTTGTTGCATATATTCTGTTACTGGTAAGCACAAAAGGAGATGGCCCATAAATGGCCATATTAATGCAAGTCCCCCTTTAATGCTTCTGTAATTGCATCTCAAATTTTTTTGTTTTTAAAGGTTTATTGTTAAATACTTGGGGAGAATCGCCCCCAAAAGCAGTGTTCATGAGGCCACAACCTCCCTTTTCCATGCTGCTTTCCCAAGGCTGACAAAATACTCTGGATGGCCAGCCATATAGTTATGTTATGGTTATATGATTATAAATATACTTCAAAAGCCAGATTTAAATTTAAGCCATACACTCCAAGGGATATCACATTCTTATTGCTACACATGCAGATATACAAGGATGCATTAAGTTCAAAATCTTTAAACAAAGTTTTGAAAGTAATTGTAATTGTGTCCCTGGGATGGGTCTATTTACAAGTTTGCAGTGTGGTATTTTCAACATCACATGGAGGATAAAGGATTAACCAAGACAGCTGAAAATTCATATTGTATGTTATTTATGATATACAAAATATTTACAAATAATTCTTCAAGCAATTGTATTAATTTAATCAAGATCAATCACTAAACCAGAATTATTATTTTATTAAATAAATATTTTTCGCCAGAATAGGACACAAAATTTAAAATAATATATTTCTGGCAGGTCCAATTGTAACAGATGTCATTGCCACATGACACAATTGAAACATATGGATATAGCATCACTATTCAATTCACAGGGTGTAAATATATACATTGATAGAAGTACATATAAATCATTATAAACATGGAATATGTTATTCTTCAACTTCTCTGCTATATATGTCCATAATGTCACTTCTTGCCACATGTCCATACTGAATTCCTACTGGGGTTATCTATCTTACCAATAATATTCACCTCTGTCACATCACCAAATTTAATAGGATTCTTGCAAGGCCAAAAAAAAAAGTGTTTTGGTTCTCGGGCAATTTTTTTTTCAAATCAATGAGGGAGGGAGGGTTTTATTTTTTATTTTTTTCTGCGCATAGTAAGCATAGACAAAGATACCTTCCTCTAGTAATAACCAGAAAGGTAGAGGGAACTGTTATGCATATAAACTCATTTAGTCTTAAATAAAAATGACATTGTACAATGTACTACCAGTGTATGGCTGGGATTACCTAACAATATATAATGCCCCTGACATTAACTACTGTTATTGTTGTCTAAAAACTGATACCTCCCCATTCTAATATGTGATCCTGAATTTAGTCCTGTGCCTTTCAATTGTATAAAGTTACAATTAGTGTAAGTTGTTCACAATGACTAATTGTAAGAAGAGCATGATGATCAGCTAATCATTTTCTTAATTGTAGTCATCTACTTCATGTTGTAAGCCTGCAAGTCACTTTTTAACACATTACATGTTAGAGATCAATGCACACTAATATTCAACACATATGGACATGTTGATAAAATCCCCCCCCAAAAAAAGAAGTTTTTTTGTCATAACATCAGACATTGCAATAAAAAGGCCTAATGCGGCCCTTTTTATTCAATGCGGCGGGGCCTGAGAACCAAAACCTTTTTTTTTTTGGCCTAAATTAAGAGAAATGCATGCACAACAAGGCTTTCAACAGATACAATACAGACTGTTCACATAATACCAGAATCGTGTTCAAACCTGTCCATAATGATGAGTTTCCCAAATAATTGCCAGATGTGCGTGGGAATATAGTGTCTACCTGTACCACAGTCTTAGTAAACTTAGCGTACATTTGCTCCCAGAGTCGCGCATGGTACGAGCGCGACTAGCAATTGTACTTCGAAATTCATTTACGATTGCCTATACCATAGTATTAAAGCTCATATTGAATTGAGATGCGAATGACATATTTCACAGAAACAACTGATGCACGGCATTAGCAATGAATCAAATAGTTATATAAGATACGAGTTGCATGTTTTGAACATTAACTCGGTGATATTAGAATAATTTAATAGCAGACAGCATTTTAAACGTCACTGTGTCAGAGGTGATTATCGGTAAGATAGACAACTCTTGAGCCTCGCATATATATGAGAATGCACTGGCTTACAAGGTCAAGGCATATATTGTTAGGCCAATGTATTCTCTTATATATGCGAGTCTCCCATTGATGCATAAATTAGGTAAAAAAAATAATATGAACCATTTCATGACTGGAGCTGTGCTGGCGCAGCATTAAAGATCATCTGCCAATGCATTCTCTTATATATGCGAGTCTTCATGGAGAACCTCAAATATATAAGAGAATGCACTGGTTTACAAGATCAAGGTAGACATTGTTAGGCCAATGCATTCTCTTATATATGCGAGGTTCATTATGGTTGACTCGCATATATAAGAGAATGCATTGGCAAAGGGTTTTCACAAATTTCATGAAGCTCCAGTCATAGAAGTGTTAAGGAGTGTTCAGACGATTCCATTGCTTATGTTGTGTGCATGTTGCGTTGAAATTGGAATACAGACATTAAGACTATTTTAAAGGTGATTAGATGGCTGCGATGTATCCGTTTAATATGTTGTATCCGTTAACGCACACAACGCAACATAAGCTGCAATGCATACCTTATATGGTAAATAAGAGTGTGCATCATGATATTTCTTGGTTGATATTTCTTGTTTTCAATCAATAAAAGATGGCGGCTGCTGTCTGCGAAGCAAAGGAAATTAGACTTGTATTTATGTCAAATAAAGTTTTTTATTGAATTAATATGGATGTTCGGGGAGCTATTGATTTTTTCTGGAATTTGTTCAAAAACATGGCCATTAGCAGCCATCTTGGATTCAACTTTGATACACACCCTGCAGCACTGGGGCATGTCATAAAAATATAAATTAAAAATTATTTAATTTTAAAACAAGCATGCAACTTTAAAAAATGCATTTTTATCGATAATTTCAAATGTTTTGCATTGAAAATGAACTCAATGACCTATTGGCAAGCGCACAGAGTATATTGACCGTTGATTGGTTAAACTGGCATCACTCCTAGTTTGTGTACTTGGAAATTGAGAAATGTTTTGAAAACACATGTAGTCCAGGAGATATTGGTCGACCTCTGCACCCCCCCCCCCCCCAGGACTTAAATTCACCCCACTAATTTTCTTCCTTAAGGTCTCCTCTAATTTTTTTCACTTGTTAACAAGAAAAAAAAGTGACCGCAGAGACTCCAGACAAGATGGCGTCCATCATGGCGGCCATTTTTTTAAATGCACCAGGTCTCTTTGATCGCCATTATAGTAAAGATTTTAGCACATGTGGTCTTGTTTTCCGCTCGATTCGTTATGCTAATATACAACCCTTATAAATTAGCCAAAAATCCGACACCAGAATCCAATATGGCGGCCAAGATGGCCGCCGAAATGTGAAAATATGCTATTTTTCTGACATGTTACCACCTTTTGTTTGTCTCTGTGGGAAAATGTTAGAATGTTTGCGTCATGTTATACATTTATCATATAGAGGAGTCATTGGCGAACACATGGGGACCATAATATGCATTCATTGCGGGATATTTTTGTCCGATATCACGTTTTCCCAAATGCCGGTATCATAGGTCAAAGCCGAATCTCCGTTAATAACGCGATGTTATGTTTCGAATCAATGAATGTTATTGCTATTATAACAGCACCCATGCATATATATTTGCAGGAGATACTCGAGCTAGGATTCCTCTTATACCTGAGTTGAAGAATATTTACCCAAATCCAAGATGGCGGCCAAAATGGCCACCAGAAATAAAAAATCGCCGAAAATCGCTGATTTTAACATCAGTGAGCATTATTGTCATGACAACTCCACACCTGCTTACTATTGTAAGTTGGGAACACTTAGGCGAAGAACTTTCCTTGTACCATATCCAAATAAAAGTCCCCCAAATCCAAAATGGTGCCCACAATGGCGGACAGATTTTGAATAATCACCGAAATTCCCTCATATTCACATCATTGGGCATTATTGTCGAGACAACTCCACCCATGCTTACAATTGAGTTGGAAATACTGAGGTGAAGTAATTACATTACATCTCATGCCAGAAATTGTTTTCCAAATTGAAGATGGCGGCCAAAATGGCGACCGAAATTTGAAAACAAGTCTACATTTCTTTACTTTCTTACGATGGGCGTTATTGTTTCGCGATTTCTATCCACCATTACATGTTGACATGGAATAGTGACATGAAGTATTCATTAGGGTTTGGCAATTGATACTCACAGCCAAGATCGCTGCTAAATTGGCGGCTAGAAATTGAAAAGAAATCGATATTTTCACATATTAATTTCAACTTTTTGTCATAATATCGGTATGTATGGACGAAACTGTACATAAACCATCTACTAGTTCAACTTAAAGGTATCAAAACGCATAACATAGCTCGTATCCTTCTGGAAAGATGAAACACCACAATTAATATCGCGATGTGGCATTTCGAAATCCAGTCTCCACTTAGCGCCGATAATGGCCGTAAGCGTAGGTGCGCCGAATAGTTATATCAGAACAATTACCTGATAACAGATTCTGATTTGCCACGTCACGTCCATAATTATCTGGACCAGCTTCCATTTCTTTGTCTGATAAATCTAGGTCGCTCACACTGACAAAGTATTCACTACTTCCTGTGATTAGGGTCCCTCTAATCATAACGTTTCAAATAATTCATTTTCCGGTGTCTAGCTTACAGAAGGTCATCTCTATGTATGTGTCTCATACCCCATGGGATAACGACATGTACACATGGCGAACCAGTTAGCTAGTCACTTCTCAATAGATGGTTCGTCAACTCACAAACTCAGCGAACGCATTGGCATATGTGGACAACTTCGACAGTGTTTCGAAGGTTGCTAGCTGTCTCATTCCCTTGGACAGATGCCTATCTGCTGAGGAGAAGGCCCTAGTGTACAGACTACCCACACTTCTTGACCATTATCCGAAGCAAACTGTGTGACGCCCCGCAGTTGTACCAGCAGAGAAGAACAATGCTCGCGGTGCTAGTTTGTGGACATGCGCCATGATAGTGGGAATGCAATGGGCCACTGTATACACCACCCCTACACCTGGTGCATGTTTAAGATATCGAATGTCATGCGTATCGGTTTTATTTGGTGTGGTAAGATTGTATTTCCACATCCGTTTCGAAGCCTTTCTGATTCAACTACGTACACTTTTGTCTGGATAATAATATGCTAGCCTCCCTCAAAACAGTCGGATGGACTAAAGGATAATGTCTTTATATCATGAATGTATGCGTGTTTTGTTATCCTCTCTAGGGGTTAGTGTCAGTATGTGGGCTGTATTATTCAAGAAAATGTCAGGAACTGTGGTGCATTTATTTCACTATGTATTTAAAGAACAATTTACAGTCTCGATGGCAATGGCTGTGGCCGTTGGGAAACGCGACATTTATGATCATATAGCTTTATATATATAACTTTAGAATATAGTAGTTAATGTCTCATGCAGGAAAATGGTCGCATTGGTGATGTTACCACGAAATCACTTGGTGTACCAACGTTTGTTGAACTGAATGCAAGAGCTCATCAACGTAACATTCCTCTGGATGTTCTTCGCGTTGAACATTTCACCCTTTTGTTGATGGCATTTGTACTTTCTTGAACCATACCACCCAGCGTGAGTATGACATATCAACCAACTATCAAAGGTATCGCCTTTAAGACTACACCCCAGTATTGGTGGGGCTTATACAGCAGTAGCCAATGGCATACTCCTGGTCCAGTTGTTTAAGAACGGCTTCCAAACGGATGGGAACATACAATCTTAGCATACAAGGAAAGCAAAGCCACACATGAGATCCTGTCTGAATCTAAAACATAACAAAATAAGGGGCGGTGCAGTCATGGTCCAATTTAATTTCCACTATCATGACACATACCCACAAACTAGCACCGTGTGTATTGTTATCATCTGCTTGGATCTGTTCGGTGAGACCATTGCTGGACGCCAACAAGCTTGTTCTTATGATCATGTTCAAGGAGTTTGGGTATATTATGCATTATGGTCTTCTACGCCTTAGCAGAAATGCATCCGTCAAATGTCGGGCTTTCAACATTCGAAGCCATATACAGAAGTTGTCCGGGTACGTCAGTGCATTAGATGAGTATGTGAATTGATGAACCATATATTGAGAAGTGGCTGTTTGGGAAGATCACCAGGTGTACACGTTGTTATCCCCATTAGGTCACCAAAGCTGACAATACGCAGATATATAGGTCCTTCTGAAAGCTAGTATACGCATCGACCGAATACCTTTATAGTGTATCGCACAAGATGACGCATATACCCCATATGTAGCATCTGAATTATACCATAAGCTATACCACGAATGAAGCTCGCTAAGAATTCCAAGCTTTCGAAACCAACACGTGAGCTGGACACTGGCATGTGTATTGTTTGAAACATTCCGAGCAGTGGCACACTCCTACAAAGAAGAGTAGTGAACTGTTGTTGTGAGTGAGATAGATTAATCTGACGAAGAGACAGAAACGAGTCTAGATAATGCTGAATGTGGCAATTCAGAATAAGCTCAGGTACTGTTGTTTTGATTCTTGGAAGTCATAATATGACTATTCGGCGCACCTATATACGGTTACGACCAGTATGAGCCCTTAGTGGAGAATGGATTTTGAAATGCCACATTGCGATTTTGGGTTTTCATCCTTCCAAAAGGCTACGACTTACATTGGAACTAATATATGGCTTATGTTATGTACCGTTTCGTTTATACAAATCAATATTATGACAAAAAGTTGAAATTAGTATGTGATAATATCGGCTTCTTTTCAATTTCTGCCCGCCAGTTTGGCCGCCATATTGACTGTGAGTATCACTTGCCAAACCCTAATGAATAATTCATACATATCAAGATGTAATGGTGGATAGAAATCGCGAAACAATAACGCCCATCGTAAGAAAGTAAAGGAATGTAGACTTGTTTTCAAATTTCGGTCGCCATTTTGGCCGCCATCTTCAATTTGGAAAACAATTTCTTGCATGAGATGTAATGTAATTACTTCACCTCAGTATTTCCAACTCAATTGTAAGCATGGGTGGAGTTGTCTCGACAATAATGCCCAATGATGTGAATATGAGGGAATTTCGGTGATTATTAGCTCAACTTTACTTTGTAAAGTTTGAGCTATTGCCATGGCTTTGTCGTCCGTGTGTACGTGTGTGCGTGTGTACGTAAGGCGTCAACAAAGCAGTCTACAGGTCGTACCTTTGGTCGGATCATTATGAAATTTGTCATAGCTGTTGACATCAACATTTAGACCAGAATGATTAATTTTGGGGTCATTCGGTAAAAAAACATGGCCGCCAGTGGCCATCTTGCATTTCAAAATTCAATCCATTAGCACAGGCTACAGGGCGTACTGTTTGTCTGATCGTCATGAAATTTGTCATGGATGTTAATATTGACATGTAGATGGGAACGAGTAATTTTGGGGTCATTCGGCCCAAAAACATGGCCGCAAGCAGCCATCTTGGATTTTACTCTTTGTATGACTAAATTCTTTAGCACGGGCTACAGGTCGTACTTTTAGTCTGATCATCATAAAATTTGTCAAGAATGTTAATAATGACATGTAGATGGGAACGAGTCATTTTGGGGTCATTCGGCCAAAAAACATGGCCGCCAGCAGGCATCTTTGATTTCACTCTTTGTATGACTAAATCCTTTAGCACGGGCTACAGGTCGTACCTTTAGTCCGATCATCATAAAATTTGTCATGGCTGTTGAAATTGGAATGTAGATGGGAACGAGTCATTTTGGGGTCATTCGGACAAAAAACATGGCCGCCAGCGGCCATCTTGGATTTCAAAATTCAATCCATTAGCACGGGCCACAGGTCGTACTGTTCGTCTGATCATCATGAAATTTGTCATGGATGTTAATATCGACATGTAGATGGGAACGAGTAATTTTGGGGTCATTCGGCCAAAAAACATGGCGGCCAGCAGCCTTCTTGGATTTTACTCTTTGTATGACTAAATTCTTTAGCACGGGCTACAGGTCGTACCTTTAGTCTGATCATCATCAAATTTGTCATGGATGTTAATATTGACATGTAGATGGGAACGAGTAATTTTGGGGTCATTCGGCCAAAAAACATGGCCGCCAGCAGCCATCTTGGATTTTACTCTTTGTATGACTAAATCCTTTAGCACGGGCTACAGGCCGTACCTTTAGTCTGATCATCATAAAATTTGTCATGGCTGTTGAAATTGGAATGTAGATGGGAACGAGTAATTTTGGGGTCATTCGGCCAATAAACATGGCCGCCAGTGGCCATCTTGGATTTCAAAATTTAATCCATTAGCACGGGCCACAGGTCGTACTGTTCGTCTGATCATCATAAAATTTGTCATGGATGTTAATAATGACATGTAGATGGGAACGAGTCATTTTGGGGTCATTCGGCAGAAAAACATGGCCGCCAGCAGCCATCTTTGATTTTACTCTTTGTATGACTAAATCCTTTAGCACGGGCTACAGGTCGTACCTTTAGTCTGATCATCAAAAAATTTGTCATGGCTGTTGAAATTGGAATGTAAATGGGAACGAGTAATTTTGGGGTCATTCGGCAGAAAAACATGGCCGCCAGCAGCCATCTTTGATTTTACTCTTTGTATGACTAAATCCTTTAGCACGGGCTACAGGTCGTACATTTAGTCTGATCATCATAAAATTTGTCATGGCTGTTGAAATTGGAATGTAAATGGGAACGAGTCATTTTGGGGTCATTCGGACAAAAAACATGGCCGCCAGTGGCCATCTTGGATTTCAAAATTTAATCCATTAGCATGGGCCACAGGTCGTACTGTTCGTCTGATCATCATGAAATTTGTCATGGTTGTTAATATTGGATTTTACTCTTTGTATGACTAAATTCTTTAGCATGGGCTACAGGTCGTACCTTTAGTCTGATCATCATAGAATTTGTCATAGATGTTAATAATGACATGTAGACGGGAACGAGTCATTTTAGTGTCATTCGGCCAAAAAACATGGCCGCCAGCAGCCATCTTGGATTTTACTCTTTGTATGACTAAATTCTTTAGCATAGGCTACAGGTCGTACCTTTAGTCTGATCGTCATAAAATTTGTCATGGATGTTAACGATGACATGTAGATGGGATACAATCATTTTGGGGTCATTCGGCCGAAAACATGGCCGCCAGCAGCCATCTTGGATTTTACTTTTCTCTTCATGTCTATAAACTAGTATTAGACATTCAACTTTCCACATTCCTAATCGCTCCATTGACTGTAATACATTAAATTATTCCCTTTCCAAGTTGAGCTACAGTGTCATTGACACTTTCATTCAAAATCTGTCCGCCATTGTGGGCGCCATTTTGGATTTGGGGGACTTTTATTTGGATATGGTACAAGGAAAGTTCTTCGCCTAAGTGTTCCCAACTTACAATAGTAAGCAGGTGTGGAGTTGTCATGACAATAATGCTCACTGATGTTAAAATCAGCGATTTTCGGCGATTTTTTATTTCTGGTGGCCATTTTGGCCGCCATCTTGGATTTGGGTAAATATTCCTCAACTCAGGTATAAGAGGAATCCTAGCTCGAGTATCTCCTGCAAATATATATGCATGGGTGTTGTTATAATAGCGATAACATTCATTGATTCGAAACATAACATCGCGTTATTAACGGAGATTCGGCTTTGACCTATGATACCGGCATTTGGGAAAACGTGATATCGGACAAAAATATCCCGCAATGAATGCATATTATGGTCCCCATGTGTTCGCCAATGACTCCTCTATATGATAAATGTATAACATGACGCAAAAATTCTAACATTTTCCCACAGAGACAAACGAAAGGTGGTAACATGTCAGAAAAATAGCATATTTTCACATTTCGGCGGCCAAGATGGCCGCCATATTGGATTCTGGTGTCGGATTTTTGGCTAATTTGCAAGGGTTGTATATTAGCATAACGAATCGAGCGGAAAACAAGACCGCATGTGCTATCATTTTTACTATAATGGCAATCAAAGAGACCTGGTGCATTTAAAAAAAATGGCCGCCATGATGGACGCCATCTTGTCTGGAGTCTCTGCGGCCACTTTGTTTTCTTGTTAACACTGGTTAACAAGTGAAAAAAATTAGAGGAGACCTTAAGGAAGAAAATTAGTGGGGTGAAGTTAAGTCCTGGGGGGGGGGGGGTGCAGAGGTCGACCAATATCTCCTGGACTAATGTGCATGCTCAGGATCACTTCTAGATGAGAGCCATCAAATTTCATTCAAAAACATGACAACTGGCAGGCATCTTAAATTTTACTCTGCATCACTAAATACTTCAGCATGCCCTACAGCCAACATTTTTCATCCAATTGATCCTAAACTTATGGCTCATCACTTAAACTTTCCACATTCCTTTTCGCTCGATTGACTCCAATGTATGACATTATCCCCTCTCCGAGCTGAGCTACAGATAATTTCATTGTGAAAGAAGATTTAATAGAATATTTGGAAGAGAAATGTTAAAGGGGGACTGTACACTATATCTTGTCATTTATGGGACCATCTTCTCTTATAGTCTACTCAACAAAATATATACAACAAATGAATGAATTTGAGCCATGGATTGGTGCAAAAATACCCTCAAGGGCTCTATGAACAACGCAAACAACATGGTAATTATAACAAAAATTAATTTATGAAATGAATCCCAGTAACAAAAGGGCCCCTCCATACCAAATATATATGCTTAATAGGCCTGATGGTTCTTGAGAAGAAGAGGTTGTTTTAAGAATTACTATGGAGGGAAAGAGTTATGGCTTTTGCACCTATTGGAGCCGGCGGGCCCATTTGAACAAATATGAATCCCAATCATCTAGGGAACATCCACATCAAATATGAACCAATTCTGGCTTATGGTTCTGGAGAAGAAGATGTTTAAAGAATTGTTGATGGATGGATGGACGGACAGGGAGTGATGACTAGTTTTGTGAGCTCAAAAAGAATTTGTAAATTGTTCACTGGGTGACTTCTTCTTTTTCATTAAATATTGTTTTTTTTTATTAAATCATTCAATTTTTTTGAATGACATTTCTTCATGATTTCAGATTCCTCTTTTGCATCTTTCTTGACTTTTGTGTGCATCATCTTTTCCAGCTCACCTTCCAATTTCTTTATTATTAGTAAATCCCAAACCTCTCTCTCAATTCTCTGATTTGACCCCTCAGTTCTTCACATGATTCACATCCTCTGTTATCCTGAAAGCAAGAGACTTTATTATAATAAATTTAGCTCAGTCTGTGTGTTGTATGTATAAGTCTGAGATTTTATTTTGTGCAACATTATCAAAAACATCAAAGGAACAAGAGTATCGCTAGGGCGTGGCAAAATACGCCCTTTAGCCATTTCGAATTGTACTACCACAAAATAAAATAATATTTGAGCTTACATTTAAAGAAAATCTGATATACCCCTAATTTCAATGCCAAAATGCAGTCAAATTCTAAGTCGAAAAATGGCCGTAACTCATGTAAAAATATTTAGACAGAACCTATATTTGAACTTGGCCTGTAGTTTTAGATGGGAAAAACACATACCAGCTTTGGTTCAGATCAAATAATCAAAACTGGAGTTATCGGTCGGAAACCGAAATGTTATGAAATTGGTCAAATTCTAAGTTGAAAAAGGGCCGTAACTCATGTAAAAATAACTGGACGAAACCCATCTTCAAACTTGGTCTGTATCTTTACCTGGGAAAAACACATACCAACTTTGGTTCAGATCAAATAATCCAAACTGGAGTTATCGGTCGGAAACCAAAAATGTTAACAGACGGTCAAATTCTAAGTCGAAAAAGGGCCGTAACTCATGTAAAAATAATTGGACGGAACCCATATTCGAATTTGGCCTGTATCTTTAACTGGGAAATACACATACCAACTTTGGTTCAGATCAAGTAATCCAAACTGGAGTTATTGATCGGAAACCAAAAATGTTAACGGACGGACGGACGGATGAACAGACTGATAACATAATACGACCTTTTTTCAAAAAAAGGGCGTATAAAAATATATTCATGCATAATGATAAAGAATTCGGGCCAGATCACTGCGCCTGATATCACAACCTTTTAAAGAATTTTATTCTCATTCAAATCCAGAATAAATGAAAGAGTCAATGACACTGTAGCTCAACTTGAAGCGATAAGGAATGCGGAAAGTTGAAATGTTTACATAATACCAGAGGTAAACCTGAATATGAAATTTGGGATCATTTGGATGAAAACTGTTGGATGTAGGGCATGCCGAAGTTTTAGTCATGAAAATATTAAAATCCGAGATGGTTGCCGGCAGGAATGTTTTAGATCAAAAATCGTTCAAATTAGACATAAATTCAAGATGTCCACTTGTGACCATGTTTTTTAACAAAATTTGGAAAAGATTGATGGCTCCAATTCTGTGGTCACCCTGAAGTACCGTATGAAGTTTGGTGACAATCGGATGGGGGATGTGGTCTGTAGGGTGTGCTGAATGTGATTTATGGATGGTTGAGTATGCCAAGAAAGGATTTCATGAGCTTTTGATAAATCGCAGTTTGGGAAGGAAGACACATGGGAGGGGAAACTTAGTCCATCGTAGTACTTCCATCTATATTCAGAGAATTCCTCTCATCCATGCATAAATACATGGCTAAGATTGGAAATTATGTTTCTGATATTACTAAGGAATACTTAGGTCTAAAGGGCTTTTCAGAAGGCAACACGAGGGATACGACTTCAGGGTCGACACTCAATTAGGACAAACATATTATCACTGAGGTATTTACATGGTGTCGCGAACGACGCAGTGCAAGCTATGCGACCAAAGCATCAATCATTTATATATATAAGGATAGGATTTGTTATAATTGAGCGATGCGATCAGTGCATTTACTCGAGTGTTTATGGTTTTTTTTCAATGAAGGAGATAGATGAAGTCACCGGATGTGGAATCCATCAACATTGCCAAGTTCATTCGTTGCAAACAGAAAGGCTACTTCAAATTCAACAAAGTATAGCGGAAATATAAAGTATGAAGTATTATATAATAAGACTCTGCATCATACAAAACACACACAGATTGTATGGAATATGGATGGACATTGCATTCAAGACTATTTCAGTGCCATTGACTTGACATGTGTTGGACTAATGAGCCTACAGTCCCTTGTGGAAAACGACCACATATTTACTATATGTGCTGACTTGTTGCCACTTGAAGGCGCAAAACAAACGAGAAGATTGACCAACTTCCACGAGAATATTTTGGCGCCATTGATGCAGAAATCGTGACACAGGAAGATAAATTAGCATTGTCCCAAGCAAGAGAGATTAGTCAAAGCAAATAAGCATATACAGTCAATTTCGGTTAAATAATAGAATATGCTCGGTGCAGCAATTTTTTATTCGAATAAACGATTATTCTATTAGGCGATTTTGCACCAAAACGTTGTAATTTCGAGTTGACGATGTACCACTGACTTGACCGATGTTTGTTTGATATAAAAACTTTAAAATACCTGTTATTAAATGTGTATTTTCTTCATAATATTGTTCTCTTTATTGATTGTTTCATATAATATTAAAATATTTGTAATACCATTGTCAGATTGTGTGTTTGTTGTTACTTTTTACCGAGGGAAAATTGTAAAAACATCGATCGATAAAAGTACATGTTTAATGTCGCTGAAACCCTGTGTGCATATTGCATCGGCATGATGGGGACCTTGTATTCATCGTCGTCGTCGTCGCCATGGAACCGCTTCCACTTGATGTCGTTCCTCTTCTTCCACCTGGATAACCAGCCACTGGTGGGGATGAAGGCCGGTTTGTCGAGTAGCTTGGCAAAATCCTTGGATTTCTCCGTCAGCAACTCGCCGCTCATTGGAATGTCTCGCGGTGTCGGGTGTTGTCGAACCAGGTAACGAGGGCCTTCTCAACATCTGCAGCTTTCGTTTCGAGTTCATAATGACTGAGTAATTGATTATGACTGGTGTACCCACAGCATCGCATTTATAATAGCCCTGGTACGATTTTGTTTTTACAAGTGACACGTTAATTTGACCTTTGTTAGCGGGTGTACTCAAACAAATACTTAAACAAACACTCTGTCATCGTTAATGGGACAATCTTTTATTCGCGCCATAGAGTGCGAAACGAACAAAACAGTTTGTACAGCCTAATTCTTTATGCATGGTCATGAATGATTAACAGACATCAAATACAAAGAACCGAGTCGCTAACGGCGTATATAATATGTAGCTTCAAGTTCAAAAGCCATGCGCGGCTATGCGCGTGCAAAGCGCACAGGTGTCTGTCCAACTACAGTACTGTAAATTGTAAAAACATATTTTTCGCGTTCAGTGACAACATCGGTATGTTCCTTCATGTAACCAGAGAACTGGCTTCCCGATTATGTAAACACACACAGTGGGTATAATAATGGAGCAGAAGGGGAACTTGTCATTGAAAAACAATGTCTTCCAAACTACGTCAACGTTATGTACTCGAAAAACAAAAAAAGGTTATTGACATTAACATTTTTAAGCTGCATTTTGTTCACGTTTTACAGTATAAACAGTTTAGGAGTGATAACTCTATTTATTAAAACACGTGCTTTTTAGCAGAAATACAACTGTCTTTTGTCCGAGTACTGTTAGTGTTAAATAATTACACTCACTGGCTTTTGTTAAACATGCAATTAGTCGCTATTGTAACATCCTCTATGTGGACAACGGATCACGAATAAAGCGTCGGGTTTATTAGTTTCCTAATCGGATTAAGTCTGGCACATTGATATAAACTATAGACTACTATAGACTATAGATGCGGGATTACCCACACTGCTTACAAAATTTAATAGTGTCATTTATGGCGTGAATTATGGGAATGTTGGGCAATAAAACAACAAGACAAGTGTTATTATAATATTTTAATATTCACATTTAATTGAAAAATCACTTTCTTAAAGTAACTTATGACCGTAAAGCACTCGCTTTTAAAACATTTTATGTCACCCATTTTCGATCTAATACGATGTCTGCGGTTTCTTGACATAAACTATAATATTTTGGATGAAATACCTTCAACTAAGTTCTAGAATGCACGAAAATACCGACTTTCAGAGCACATTTTTGCGAATATTCTATTCGATTAAGCGATAGTCCGCTTGGGAGTCTATTCGAATAAGCAATTAAAAAATACAGATGTACTATTAAAATGGTTTTGGAATCCGAAATATTATTATAATAAACGAATTATTTGATTAACCGTTATTCGATTAATTGAAATTGACTGTACATGTATAGGCAATAACACTGTTGAAAATAAACAGAAGATCTCATCTCAGTTAAACATTATGGATCTCATTTAAAAAATTTGTTTTTCATCATCATACCATAAAGAAGAGTAGTTAAAACAGTTACTAGTCTTCATCTTGCTTAGACATGGGGGTAGAATTGCTACTCAAGAAATTGTGTTGTTCTGATAAATGCTACAGTGCGCAGTCCCGAGGCAATGGTGCACATCTGGCTATAAAAGTTTGTTTGCCCCATTTTCCAATTCCACAGTTTAAAGAATACTGGTCAGGTGACTCATCTGTACCAATTTTCCCACATAATGAACGCTCTTTATTGCTCATTTGCCCCTTTAAGTTGTCTGAGGTCAATAGCATCTATCTCATGACACTCTATGGGTCAATTTATCATTGTGTTTCAATTTTCACTGACCAGATTGCAACCATTTTGGGGATGTAATTAATTATTTAATTAAATTAATTACTAGTACCCTTTTAATACATCTGATGTCAGCAGGACCTATCTAATAAGCTCTGATGGTCCAGCCGTTACTGCATAAAAAATCAGTTATTGATTACCGCCAATAAAAGCCAATTGCAACAGCCTTTCAAGTTTGACACTGTGTGTCACTAGTAGTCCCTCATATGACATCACATGAAGGAAGATTAATGATTCAGACTGCATAATCCATGATGGAATATTCAATCGCATGAATCTGCATAACTTCAGTTATGGGGGACCTATCACAAAAATCTTTTCGGCAATGTGTTCAGTGAATTAGTGGGCATTGATAATGATTGAGAAAAATGACACCAGGGATATCCTTTAAGGTAAAACACCTCAACAAATACAGTAATGCCCTAAATAATCGACTCCTTAACCACAGCAGAATTATGGGTAATTTTTCAGGATTTAGTCGGAATCATGGCTTGTTGCCATTCATCGGAAAGCTCTCAGTCGATTATTTAGGGGATTACTGTAGCTAACCTGTTAAACCTTTTAACCATGGCTCCCAACAACAATCGACACCCTGACCCTGGGCTCCCAGTGGTATTTTGACTTATTGTAGACATTGTTTAGGTGCATAGTGTTGGTTATGTTCATGTGGTGCCACATAATGTTATACCGTTGGAAAGGTTATTAAATACTGAATTCGGCAGATCAATATTCATCTCAATATCTTAAATCCAGAAAAAGTTATAAAAAATAGTAAACTTGACTGGATTTATTATACAAACTGCCAAGAAATGTTAAGAGAGGTCACGATAAGATGGCGACGCCTGTAATTGCAGAAATTTTATAAAATTGGAGACTATCCGGTTTTCAATCGGCTGAAACTTTGTTGTGCCAAACCTAATCTCGTTGTAACATGAATTTTATGAAACACTAAATTATTTTTCATACCATTGCAGCACTGCGACGGCAGTAGAACAAGATTACATCATGGCCAGAAAACAAGCCAGTCGGGTATACATGTATAGGCAATTACATGCTGGCCGGAATACTGGCCAGCCGGGTACAAAGGGTTAATGTTACTTCTAGGAACCTCCCACATTGTCTGGATTGTATGAGTGGGAAAACAAACTATTTGTCATTTAATTTAGTGGTGTTGGAGAAGGAGCCAAATTCACCCTCTGGGGACCTCATTCTGCTTACACCTCAGCAGAATGAGGTTTCCAGAGGGTGAATTTGGTGATGCTAGCCCACTATGCGGGGTAGCATCACTAAATTCACCCTCTGGGAACCTCATTCTGCAAATGACAGACACACTATTTCATAGCTTGGACAGAAATATAGAATAATAATGTATAGTAACAGCTCTCCCGTGTACATTGGCACCATTAGGTTTCAACAGGAGAAAAGTTATAAGCTTTCAATCCAGTGCTATTGCAAATTAAAGTATGACTATTTGGACATACGGAACCCGAAATGAGATAATACAAGCAATGAAGCTACATGTATATGTGAAAAAGCAGCCAATAGCCGAGACCTATAATGCACATATGTGAGAACAAGCATATAGCACGCGTTCTGTTACAAATGCTCTTTATTGTATTACAGAGCAACATTGCCGGGAGGCTTATATAGCATATAACTTGTGTTATGTAGTAAACGCTCCTTATTGTAGAACCAACCAATATTTCCAGCCAGCTTATATAGATATCAGTGGTATACATAAACCTGTTTTCAGATTATTCGCTTCTATGCACTTACAAATCACAGTTCTAGTAGATTATATGGACAAAAAAAGGTGAGATTTTACTCTTTGCATGACTAAATCCTTTAGCACGGGCTACAGGTCGTAGCTTTAGTCTGATCATCATGAAATTTGTCATGGCTGTTTAAATTGGAATGTAGATGGGAATGAGTCATTTTGGGGTCATTCGGACAAAAAATATGGCTGCCAGCGACCATCTTGGATTTCAAAATTCAATTCTAAATCTTTCCATTCATTGCTCATCACACAAATTTAACTTCTTCCCAAAGTTGAGCTACAGTGTCATTGACACTTTCATTTGATATGTTGTTCCTGAAGCTTTTCCACGTTGAATAACACCAAAATCAGCTTGTATCCAATTTCTTCCGGGTTGATCCTCAAACCCAGCTTCAACGACCATACTACATCCCCTCCAAATTAATTATAGACAAATCCCAATGTATACTTCCATAACTCAATGGGAGATATGAATGGGTTAAATGATGTCCTCAAACCAACTCACCTCCATCCATATCTGTTTGTCCAATAGTTGTACAGCCTCTCCTTCTGAATGAAACCCAACAATGGCATGGTAAACCCTACAGTCATCTGGTTGCAATTTTCGTGACGTGTATTGCTGTTGAAATGACAAAATGCCATGTAATTAATATGTGATGGAAGAGTAAAGTTATAACATAGAAAAACTACTTACTAAATTCTAATATTATTAGAATGATGTACATTGCCATTGATCAGCAAGCTGGTTGAAAAAGGCTTACCCAAATGACTGAATCTGCCACATAGCAGTAGTAGGCCTGTAGTTGGTGAAATTGACAACAACTAAAATTGCCGAAATTCAGGTATCAATACCATATGCATACACATTTGATCATTAAACTTTCCAGGCAACAATTAAAACAAGAGGTGTGCATACCCCCCACTGTGGCAAATTCAACCCGCATTATCTGTAAACCCAACAAAAAAGATTTTTAACTTTAAAGAAAAATTCGGACTAATTTTATCGATATGGTGTCACAAGAAGCTTGTACAGAAAAAATTATTCAAATTGGTTCATATTTGTTAAAGTTATTAAGTGGGACAGAATTTTCTAAGTCAAAATAAGTCGAAAATGAAGTGTAATATTACGAAAAATAATATTTGTTTACCCAAAATATGTATCTCCTATAATAAATATCTTCGACACTGAAACTAATGGTTATATATTTCTTGCTTGCAAGATCCTAGAAGTCGTTTTAAAAATCGGTACGAAATACCTCGAGTACGCGCACTTGTCAAATGCCAATTAATGGCGATTATATATCTGGACCAATCATGTGAGTCCTTTCGCTATAACAGTGATTGAAAGGTAACATACATTCTTTTTAATTTCTTCCTCCTGTGTGTTTGATGCGTTTGACCGAGTGCGCGGGGCGGGAATGTTGATCCCAACTGGGAGAGCCCTTACTGTGTTCAGTGTCCAAGATATTTATTATAGGAGATACATATTTTGGGTAAAAAAATATCATATCTCCGTCAAATATATCTTGGACACTGAAACTAATGGTTATAATTAGAATTCTTGAAGAGGAGGAGGCCACGAGGCAGATAATCCGACTATGTCCATGAAACCCACCTGCTGAAGCAGAAAAGACCTGCATCCTGTACCAAAAATATTTCTTGGTAGACATGTGCCAAAAAATAGATCATTGTGTCCCATATGTAATAGTTCAGATAAACTCAAAAACAACTGAGCCTCCTAAAAGGAAACACCACGTACTTCATGTGCCCTACTAGTAATGATCACAGGGTGAAGGTGTCCAGGATAAACATTAGTCATAGGCAAGGGAGATAACTCATTTGTTCATGTACCTAATAGAATAAAGGAACCTACCCCCCCCCCCCCCCCCCCCCCCCCCCCCCCCTTAGAGGATGAAGCAGCACTAGCACGATGTTGACTGGCCCACAATACATGCAAAAGGGGGCACCGAGGGGAAACACGGTTATGACATGACACCACACCACCCCCCCCCCCCCCCCCGCCAGAAAAGCTGAATCAATACTCAGAATGGATCTCTCAAAAGGAGTCAATGCTCAGTGCAGTATGACTGACTTGACAGTATTTGGAGCCCGACCGAGAGACCCAGGGGAGATATGAGAAACCGTTGGGCCCAGACCAATGGGGGGACCAGGGATACACCAGGAAAACATGACTGAGTTGAGCACTGGAAATCATGTCCATGGAAAGAAAAAACATACACATAAGGGAGGGGACCAAGATGGAAAGATTGCCTGCCTCTGGTACACCAAGCCAAGTAACTGGAAATTGAAGTGTACAGTCAACCAAGGAGAGGAACTAATACCGCTAATGGAACACTGTCTGATCATACGGCCAATCTGTGATGCAATGAACCGGCCTGCATGGTTTCAAAATAAATGTGGAACTTAGTTTAATATCGTACGTCAGGTGGTGGTATAGGGAACCCATACCATAGGTTAGCAGAAAGGTACAAAAACTGTGATAACCCGCCACCTGGTATGCTCAAGCACCGATGGGCATGCGGCAATAATTGTGAAATGTTGCAAAGGGGAGAATCGGAGATCGCTAAATCGGATTAGAATTAGAATCACGCCTGCCAAGTGATGTTAAACACTCGGCCCGAGTGATAACATAGAATAGGAAAATATTCTTGGTTCAACGTCGGTGCTGTGACAAATACGATAACATAATGGACTACATACATGACGCCTAGACACCAATGAAATGCTGATAGGCTATATGATGAAATCTTATGGTGTTAGGTGGTCACTGAAAGATACATCCCAAATCTAGAAGTAAAATTGAAAATGAGCGTAGTTCAGACGATAGTGTCTATGGAGCTGAACGGTCGATATTCATGATATGTTCGGCTAAGTGAGTAGAGCGCCAAAGTCCCCTGTGAGATATAGCACCCGCATACTAACTTATCAGGTTCACACACACGATCAAGTCCATAATACGTCTAGGTTTGTCTCATAAAAGCGGCCTAATTGTTGAATAAAAATCTAACAGATTAGAAGGCCCAAAATTATAAAGACAGGTCTCAACAACACCTGGAATTCCCCGACGGGATAAGAACGGAGGTGAGAATGGAGGCGAAAGAAATTTATTCAGGAGCAGTTCCTGAATGCGGCACATAGCCAGAGCAATGCGATAACTAAACCTACTCGAATGACTGATCATTCAGCAACTCTCATCGATAATATATATACCAATAACCTACAAGGCGAATGTAAATCTGGCATAATCACATGCTATATTTCCGATCATTTCGGCATATTTTATTCAGAATCTAACCAAAAGAGACAAAACAGCACCAATAATAACGAAGCTATCACTAATCAAAGAAGTTTTAGTCCTGATAACATAATTAGATTCAAAAATCTTTTAAAATCTTGTACCTTTGACTCCGTCACATCTTGTAGAAGTGTCGACCAAGCATATGAAATCTTCTTAGATATCTATATGAATGCATATGAACTAGCTTTCCCCATCAAAAGTCGACATATACCCAAAAAATTCATAAAACGCAATCCTTGGATGACAGCTGGATTGATTAAGTCAAGTATTGTTAAGAACCAGCTATATTTACACAAATTGAATAAACCCATGGAAACGAACGTAAATAAATATTTGAGCTATCGTACCTTATATAATAAACTAATCAGAAGGAGTAAAAATATATACTATACAAATATTCTAGAAGTAAATAAAAATAACTTAAAGAAAACATGGGAAATACTTAAGGGTGCATTGAAGATAAATTGAAACACAAATAATAACCCCAAGACCTTTACCGAAAACGGAATAGAACTTGAAAATTCCAAACTCATATCGGAAAAGTTCAATGACTTTTTCTCAAAAATTGGGCGGGAAACCAGCCAACTCAATGAGCATATAAATGACTCTCATTTTACAGATTTTCTCCATAACCGCAAACCAGACGACATCAATTTCAAAATAATTCCGACCTCTATACAGGAGATCATCCTCACATGTTTCTCTATGACTGGGAAAGTATCAAGGGATTTCAATGGTATATCAACTAAACTTATCAAGGAAACAATTGAGGAGATAGCCCCAGCATTATTGCATATTTTTAACTTGTCCTTAGAGCATGGAATAGTCCCTAACAAAATGAAAACTTCTAAAGTAGTCCCGATCCCAAAAAATAATACCACTCATGAAATTTCCAACTACAGACCTATCAGCATTCTTCCAGCTATCTCTAAACTTCTCGAAAAAATAATGCATAAACGATTATTAGACTTCTTAAATGAACAAAACATACTCTATAAACACCAATACGGCTTCCGTCCTAATCATTCAACCTTCCATCCTGTATTACACCTCCTCGATCAAGTTGTCTCAAATAATGACAAAATGACAAGAGATTCCACTTTAGCTCTATTTCTCGACCTCTCAAAAGCATTTGACACAATAAATCACGATATTTTACTCCATAAACTAGATCACTATGGTATACGACACACAGCATACTCATGGTTTCAGAGCTATCTGCAAAATAGAAGGCAATATGTTGAACTCAATGGTATTAAATCTAAATTAATGGAAGTGACATGCGGAGTGCCCCAGGGATAAATTCTGGGACCGATAATTTTCTTAATTTACGTTAACTATATGTCAAATTCGACAACCATGGATATCTTATCATACGCGGACGATACGACTCTAGTAACTGGTGGAAAAAATGGCATCCTTGTAGAAAGTTATGTGAATAATGAGTTATGCAACATATTTGCTTGGTGCTGTAGCAATAAGTTAGTGATCAATACTAAAAAAAGCAACTATATGCTAATACACCAAGAGAACAATGATGACAAATGGAACTTTATAAAGGTTTACTTAAATAATAAGGAACTAAACAAGATAGGAAATCTTGAGCACGAATCCTCCACAAAATTCTTAGGAATCCATATAGATGAAAACCTGACTTTCAAAAAACATGTGTCCTCTGTTCTAAAATGGTGAATGCCATATACCACATCAATAAAGTTAAACACTTCTTTCCTGGTAGCGCACTTAAAACATTATATTATGCTCTAATACAAAGCCATCTCGTCTACGGTGTTCAAATATGGGGACACGTCCATGCGGTCAAAAAAATTTCATGCTTCAAAAACGCGCGATACGAGTTTTATGTAATAAGAAATATAGAATCCACACAGAACCTCTCTTTAAAAAAGAAAATATACTCAAAATCTACGACATCCACAAAGTACAAGCGGCTGTTTTCATGCATGATTGGTATCATATGCGCTTAATAGAATCATTCACCGTCATGTTTACCAAACGCAAAACCGGACCAGACACCCGGCAAAAGCACCCACTATTTTAAACAAGACAGTCAATGACTGTGGGTCGCCCACCAGACTGTAAGGACTGAGAAGACAGAGACTCTGAAGACTACAAGAGTCAGTACTTGACAGAATCACTTAAGTTCTAAACATGGACATAGCTGGATGTTTTCAAATGAGCAGGGCTCTTCATCTTGAAATTTCTAATTGCACATCACTGACAAATTTCCAACCTCTTACCTTTTAAAGAGGACAACCATACCACAGTACTAAGTTCCCAAAAATCACTTTGTACATTCCTCTTAGGTTGAATTTTACGACTGGTACCAGTACTTCAAGCTTTCAAACATTTGATAATTACCAACCTGACACCCCCATAAAGTTCAAATTTGTGGCCAATTCGGTCCAACAGTTTAACCTGAAGTAGAAACATATGGACTGATGGTTTAAAAACATACATGTTAGAAAATCAAACCAAACTACGAGAACAGTTCTAACTTATTTTTGGTGTGAACATCTAATCTACAACTAATTTAGTATTGGGCATGAAATTTTTAACTTTTGATCAAAATAGGGGGTCAAATCTCCACCCCTCTACACTCCCTCCCCATTGCCTCAAACATTGCCCCAACCCAGGCTGTCTGGAAATCAATATTATTATACCAGTACCAAAAAGCATAGAGGAGAGTTAAATCTCTTACCTCTGCCCCTATTAGAACAAATGTGATTCCTCATCTATGAGATCCATTCATCTAGTAATATCAATATACCCCCCAATTTTCTTTGAAAAATCAGGGTATGATTTCACCTGGATAAGTGCTGGTTAAGAAACTAATATTGGAACAGCTGAGTCTGTATTTAGTGTCTGATCTTTGCAGGTGAGTTTAATGACAATATTCCGCAAGGTGGACTAACATCACCGTATTCACCCTCTGGGGACCTCATTTCCTAAAAATGACCCCATGAACAAATCTGAACCCCAGTCACCCAAGGCCCCTCCATACCAAATATAAGCTATATAGGCCTAATGGTTCTTGAGAAAAAACTGTTTTAAGACTTACTATGGAGTGAAAGAGTTATGGCCCTGGCTTGGCACCTACATGTATTTGATGTGATGAACTTAATTGAACAAATCTGATTGTGAGACACCTAGGGAACATGCACCCTGAACTATATAAACACATTCCGTCTTTAATATGTAGAAGAAATCAATTGTTGATAGATGGATGGATAGACATCTCAACAGGCAGACGGATGGAAGCCTGACAGATAGAAGACAAATTTAATCCAATATATACCCCCCCCCATTTTTCTTTGAATATTAGTCGTATGATTTCATCTGGATAAGTGGTGATTAAAAAAATAATATGAAATGGCCAAACCTGAATTTAGAATGTCTGACATTTGCAGAATTAGGTCCAAAAATGTAGATTTAATGACAATATTCTGTAAGGCAGGCTAGCATCACCAAATTCATCCTCAATCTGATTAGGCATCAATGGCCAGTAAAACCAACGAACAGATTGAAGTCCTACAGTTGAAGTTGGTGATACACACCCATTGAGCACCTCAATTATGCATTTTATCTTCTGCAAATTAGGGGGACATTGAAACTGAACAGGTGGAAAAAAGTGACTAAATCAATGAAGTCCTACAGTTGAAGTTGGTGATACACACACATTGAGCACCTCAATTATGCATTTTATCTTCTGCAAATTAGGGGGACATTGAAACTGAACAGGTGGAAAAAATGACTAAATCAAACTGTCAATTTGATACTTCCCAGAAGATGAGGACTAAGCAGAATTAGGTCCCTGACAGGTGTATTTGGTGAAGCTAGCATGCTGTATGGGGTAGCAACACTAAATTCACCATCTGGGGACCTCACTATGTAAATGTCAGACACACTATTTCCAGACTTGAAGAAATCAAAGCCATTCACAGTATCATTGAATGTCAGTCATCACCTAACCATGGAAGCACCAGTTTGTTGTTAAATTGCTACAGATATGTTTAGATTAGAATAATACATGTGATCTGGCCATTTTATATAATTAATGACCTGTACCTTTACAGATATATATGCCTCTGTGGTGAGAAGAGGTATTAAATTGAGAGGTGATATGGCTTGGAAGGGATGTTGGTTGATGGCAGGGTTGGGTCTGGGCCATGTGGGAGGGGTTGGGTGGGGGAGGGTGGAATGTTTCCATAATTTCATTAAACAGTAAAGTTTCATAACTCTGCAGATGTTATAATGGTGTCACTTTTTTCAAAATTTTAAAACATGTTTTAAAAAAAATTGTCCCAGAAGATGAGGCCTAATCAGAATAAGGTAATTGAGGGTGTATTTGGTGATGCTAGCCTGCTGTATGGGGTAGCAACACTAAATTCACCATCTGGGGACTTCATTCTGAAAATGTCAGACACACTATGTCCAGGCTTGGAGAAATGACAATGGACTATTCCTATTTTTTCTTGTAGACTCTGGTAGAATAGTTGTTTAGCTAATGTCATGTCTTGTAATGACAGATGGTAAACTGGTCTGAAGCAAGCAGTCTTCAGCAAGAGTATCAGGTGACCACACTATGATAAATTGGCTTTTTCAATAATACAGGCTTCAGTGTTCTCTTAAAAATTAATAGTGCATAGCAAAGAGGTGTGAATTATAAAGGGACATAACTCTGTTAAAATATATCGGATCAAACCCATATTTTAACTTGATCTGTATAAAATTCATATACCAAATTTGGTGTTAATCAGATGAAAAATGTTTGAGTAATCCTGTCTTGGATGAATTCTATATCAAAACAAGAGTGGAAGGGGTTAAATAAACAATACCAAAATCCATACAGATGAAGAACATGCTAAGAAAAATCTAGGTAAGAAATATGAGGCTGTGATGTGTCCTAAACAAAAATTAAAGGTCAAAATGCAAAAATGTTATTTTTTGTTTTTAAAGTTATGTCCCTAGCTCTGCCCCTATTTGACCCAGTGACCCCATTTGAACAAATCTGAACCCCAGTCACCCAAGGTCTCTCTATACCAAATATAAGCTAAATCGGCCCAATATTTTTTTAGAAGAAGTCATTTTAAGAATTACTATGAGTTATGGCCCTGGTTTCTCAACTAATTGACCGGGTGACCTCATTTGAACAAATCTGAACACCAGTCACCCAAGGACCATCCATACCAAATATTAGCTAAATCGGCCCAATGGTTCTGAACAAGAAGTCGCTGTAAGAATTACTATGGAGGAATAGAGTTTAGCCCTGGCTTCGCAACTATTTGACCCAGTGACCTCATTTGAACAAATCTGAATGAGAGTCACCTAGGGAACATCCACATCAAATATGAACCAATTTGGTCTGCCGGTTTCAGAGGAGAAGATGTTCAAAGAATTGTTGATGGATGGATGGACGGACGGACGACGGACGAGGAGTGATGACTATAGCTCCACCAGAGACTTTCGTCTCAGGTGAGCTAAAAAAAACCAAGAACATCTTGGTCCCAACAACTACCATTCCATTCTTTTCCAACTATATGGAACAACTTAGATAACGAATTTACATCATACCAATCCAGACACACATTCAAACGGCGTTTACATGCCGATTGCATTAAAAAATATGCTGCAACAATTAAATGCAACAATCAAAGATGTCCCGACTATGTGGTAGCTCGTCAATAAGTGACTTCCCCTATATCGCAATCCTCAACCTCACTCAGCACATTCCTACTCGACTTTCAAGGAACATCCCACTGACAAGAAAGAGACAAACCATCGAGTAACCAATAATCGATTTATCTAGACGTATACCCTCCATGTATATAACCCAATTAAATGCAACCATTGTGTGATACATAATTATATAGCCGTGCATTGTACGAAATCTTGACCGCCTATCGTAACATCTTTTCTTCTTTATCGTAACATCTTTTCTTCTTTAAGGGGGTGGCAGTAAGACAGTCTAGTCTGACTATGCCACCCCCTCAAATATACAATATAACATTTGTCAAATGTATTATGCATTTATATGTGTATATTGAAATAAAATATCCTATCCTATCCTATCCTATGGCAGAACGCAGACTGATAGAGGAAACCTCAAAGTACAAAGAACGAAGGTAATATTGTACAAAACACTCAGTCGAATGAATGCCACTTGTCGGCGACTAGGCACAATGAGGTAGCCAAGGCAAGAAAGGGTTCGGAAAAACTGCTATGTGCCGTGACAGCATTAACCTGGATGGACTGAGACAGAACCAGTGGTAGATGCTGCAGAACCTCCATCGCTGCTCGTTGCTGCGAAAGTTGTGGAAGCCGCGACTACAAATAGAGGAGGCATGACCACCAACAGATTCCGAGCCTGCAGCGCAGGCTGTACCGAGTTGACAGAGGAAAATTCATTGTTTCCTGTCTCTGCGAAGGTTGTGGAAGCCACGACTACAAATAGAGGAGGCATGACCACCAACAGACTCAGAGCCTGCAGCGCAGACTGTACCGAGTTGGCAGAGGAAAAATCGTCACACGTTGGTTTTTGTTCTTGATATGTGGGCCCCATCCAGTCCTTCAGTTGTGGAAGACAGGCGTACTTCTCTGCGGATGGCTCAGGAGGCCGCGACCAATAAGGAGGAGGCATGTCCTGCAACCGACTCCAGCGGAGGCTCCATGTGAATAGAGGAAGCAAGAGAATGGCCATGTTTGTTCTTCCTTTTTCTGTGCTGTTAGTATCGTTGACGAATGGAGGACAGGTCAGAACCTGTGCGGTCAAATACCCTGGAGTGGATGCAGTGGCAGTCGACACATTGAACTGCGTAGGCAGGCAATGTGCCGAGGGCACCGGGGCTTGCGAGCTAAACAGTCCACTGATGTGGTAGCTGTAGCAAGTGGCCGGCTGGTGCAGCGACGGACGAACCCGGCGGAACCGGAGGCAGGACAAAAGGTACACTGTAGCTGCGCTTGGACCACCATCGCTGCCCTTCTCTGCGGGGTCTATGGACGCCGCGACCCTGAGGGAGGAGGCATGTCCACCAACCAACTCCAGCGGATGGAGGATGCAAGAGAAGGTGCCACGTCAGCAGAGGTGCCACGATCATTGAACTTGATAATCGATAGTCAATACTAGATTAGAATCGATGAAGCGTATCTAATAGCAAGGACAGAGGAAGTAGTGCATAATATTCACATGTGCATAATTTGTATCAGAAACCACCGAGACAGTCCTTCCCATGACAAAAATTACAGTTTCGTTGATTAGAAGGGTGTAATTGCACCGGTAATATAATTGTAAGTTGGGGTTATCTCAAATCAAAGGTCATTGTGTGATATACCCAAGTCCACTGACACTTTCACATGCCCATAAATTAACGGAGATGGGAAATGTGCTAAATATATCTTCACATATTTTAATATTGATTGTGACCAGGTGGACAAGGGCAAATGGTGAACACCCGTGAATAGAAAATTGCGAGTGCATATGATACGGGTGCGAGAGCAATCGTTACTGTCTCGTGGGAAGGAAAGCCGTTAATTAGTAATGAGCACAATGCGTTACAAATATCTTTGCACGATCAACGATCGTTAACCTGTCCGTTGGATATTAAACTGTAAAACAGGGTATCCAAATATGTCCGGTACTTGTCGACATCCGAAATAAAGAACTCAGAGTAATCGCCGCCGAAAGTGGTAATTGAATATCGGCTGTATCAACGTTTCATCGATTATACGATCAATCGTGGCACCCCTACCAGTCGGAGGGAAAAAAACATTACGAAGTTTTCATCGTAAAAGCATTGAGACGTATGTTCAATGTAGAGAGAAGAGGCAAGCCACACTGTGGCCATTTTATCTAGCATCCGTGAGGAAAATTATTGTAAAATATTGTAATGTAAAATATTGTAAATTATTACTTCTAATACATTTGGATAGGAGTTTGTCAGGGACCAAACTCAAAACTGGAGCTTAGTGGAGACGACAACACAATATTGCATCCGGTGCAGTGTTAAAAAATCCCGACGAGAACCCGAATGACTCTAAAGAGCATCGGTTTTTTCTATTGTTTTATGCAAACAAAAACGATATTTGTTCGAAGTGATTCTCGTAAATAAAACAAAATTGAAATATTTGTTAATGAAAATATCCACCCACGGACTACTGTCGTTAATAAGACAGTATTGTAGAATAAAAGATTGTTGAACAATTGTAAAACTAAATTCCGAAAATAGGAAAACATGTGCGTAGTGCACGAAATTAGGCAACTGCGTGTTGCCGTTCGTAATATCGGAAAAGAAACGTTCATGAGAAATGAACAGATAAAAAATGTGACTTATCTTGCGAATAGAAGAAATTAAATAGAATGTATGTTACCTTTCAATCGCTATTATAGCGAAAGGACTCACACGATTGGTCCAAATATATAATCGCCATTAATTGGCATTTGACAAGTGACGTACTCGAGGTATTTCGTACCGATTTTTAAAACGACTTCTAGGATCTTGCAAGCAAGAAATATATAACCATTAGTTTCAGTGTCCAAGATATATTTGACGGAGATACAGTCTGAGCCAATCCCTAGCCGCATCATGTAGAGAGGGTATTGTGAGAAGCATGTATACCAAAAATTATTGAAATCGGTTCATATTTGTTAAAGTTATTAAGTCGGACAGAATTTTCGAAGTCAATATAAGTCGAAAATGAGTCGTAACTTAAAAAAAAAGTCGGACCGAACCGCAATTAGCATCATGCGGAGAGGCAGTCCTAGGAGATTGCATACAAAAAATTATTGAAAACGGTTCATAGTTGTTCAAGTTATGAGGTCGGATGGAAGGACGGACAGAAGGATGGACACACGGAGGGAGAAAGCGTGACGGACGGACGCAGTCAATCCAGTATACCCCCCATTTTCTTCGAAAGTGGGGGTATAATTACCAAAATTCAGGCGTCAAGATCACATACTCATTTGGTACATCATACAGGCACTTAGTCCAGGTAGTGCCTAGCCCTGGAGCATAAATTAGAGATACATTGTAGGCCGATATGTGAAAGAACTGGAGGTTATGTATTAGGGCTGATGGAGACATTGGTTGGTAACATCAGATCCATACCATGCATATGCATGAATGAATATGATGTAATTACGTGTGCTGCTCGGAGATTAGGATCAAGTCGTATTTCCAATAATTTTATTTGGGCATACCAAAACTGTTAGAATTGGAGCTCATGAACTGAACTCATCAGAAATGCATAACTAGGGTAACATTAATTGTCACATGTATTGGGCTGTGATCTTCACCCAATGCAGGCTATGTTAAAAATTTATCATTCAGCTGTGATAGCAAAATATTGGTATGGGAAAAAATGTCCATCTGTACCCAGAACTACACCCCTGATGAAGCTCCACCCACCAATCGACTTTGAAGGTGGCCTGGGCTTGTCTCACATGATTGCTCAGTATCTAAAGTGTGACATTTGGTAATTGTATTATGTGAGTCATTCATGGAAGATAAACATCATGATATACTCAATAGCGCTTTTCACGATAGCGAAATGATGCTATTTATAGAACAGCGAGAGCACGTGGCGTTGTTTATAAACAGAGGGTCGGACATTCTCTGGTATTACAATATGTTGCCCTACCTTGCGCAATGTAAACATGTCATCCCATAAAACAGTGATGGTAGGTCTAATAATAAACAAGACAGTCAATGACTGTGGGGTCGCTCACCAGACTGCAAAGACTGATAAGACTGGGACTCTGGAGACTACAACAGTCAGAACTTTTCATAATCACTTTAAAAGAAATAGTTCTAAACAGGATATGTGGCTAGAGAGAATACACATATATAGATTGGTGAAAATCCACCTTGAAATTACCAACTGTACACTACTGATCACCCCCTCCTCCTCCAGCTCAACAAGTCCCCTTTGACCGGGCTACAAGTCGTAGGTTGGAATTTCACAACTGACACCTCAAACTTTCTCAATTGTTGGAAATTTCCAATCTCACAAGAGCCTTTTTCCAAAACCATTTAGACATGTTTGAAGCCCAATTAACCGTGGACCCAAAACACAATACATGTATGTCAGATTAATCAGTCAGGTGGTTCCAAGGTAGATTGGTATTCCAATGATTTTATTAGACACAAAAGTGTTAACTCCCCATAGCCCCACCATTTCTTGACAAATTGAACTCATTTTAACAAATCTGAATCTCAGTCACTTAAGGATCATCCTGATTGCTCCATACTATATGCAAGCTAAATAGTCCAACCTCTCTTGAGAAGACATTTTAAGAATTACTATAGAGACGTAATCTGACATACACATGTAGTTATGTCCCTGGTCCCACCCTATTTAACCTGGTGACCCCATCTGAATAAATTTGAATCCCAGACACCAAAGAACCCTTCATACATATGATAAATATCAGTAAAATAGACCTGATGGTCCTTGTGAAGGAAGCATATTAAGAGGGAAAATGTCCTTCATTTGGCCCCTATTTGACCAGGTGACCCCATTAAAAAAATTCTGAATTGCAGTCAAGGAAGAGCACTCCATGCTAAATAAGAAAACATATTTTAAGAATTACTATGTAGTGAAATAGGTAAGTCTCTGGCTCTGCCCTTATTTGACTTTGTGATCCCATTTTCACAAATCTGTCACCCAAGGTAATTTCATACCAAATATAAGCAAAATAGGCCATTTGATTATTGCATAGAAGACACATCATGAATTACTATGTCGAGAAAGAGTAATGTAGCTGGCCTTGCACCTACTTGACCTGGTGACCCTGATTGAACAAATCTGAACCACAATCACAAAGGAGCAAGTCTGCAAATAGTGTGCCAATTCCTACATTGTATGTGCCTGGCCTCAAGCAACACAATGTATTATACAATCAAGCCTTGAAATAGTGTGATAATGTGTCTGTCATTTGCAGAATGAGGTCCCACAGAGGGTGACTTTAGTGACGCTATCCTGCACAGTGGGCTAGCATCACTAAATTCACCCTCTGGGGACCTCATTCTGCTAAGGCCCTCAGTTGCTATGGCAGACCTAGGATAAGATTGAAGTTCCCCAGTTGAAGTTGATGTTCACCCATTGGACACCTCAATTATGAATTTTATCTTCTGCAAATTAGGGGATATAGAAACTTCCTAGAAGGGAAATGTAACTAACAACAATGTTAATTTGATACTATAGATACTTCCAAGAAGATGAGGCCTAAGCAGAATGAGGTCTCCAGAGGGTGAATTTGGTGATACTAGCCCACTGTGTGGGATAGCATCACTAAATTCACCCTCTGGGGACCTCATTCTGCAAATGACAGACATCCTATTTGCCCTGTTGAACAATACATGATAGATTGTGCCTCTTATTAATGATTCTCTGACCTGCAAATGTCAGACACACTAAATTCAGGAAGTTTGTTTAAAATTGCTAGCAGTATGTTTATACAAGTGACATTTTATTATAATCTAGATTAATGACCTGTGTTTCTCCCTGTCTATCCACAAAGAGATATCTGCAACTTTAATAGAACAGGTATTTAATGTTGGAAGCTGGAAATGATATCCGTTTGAAGGGATATTGGTTGGGTGTAGGCCACTGCATGGTGGGGGTGGGTCTGGGCCATGTGGGAGGGGGATGGGTAATGGAATATTTCTGTAATTTCAGAAGATTAAAGATTAAAGTTTCATAACTCTGCAGATGTTATAATGGTGTCACTTTTTTAAAATTTTATAACATGCTTAAAAAATTAAAAAAATGTTTTTAAATTGAGTAAGGTGAAAATTCCAAAAATCTGAATCTAACAAATTTTTTTATTTTTTTTTGAGTTATGTCACTGGCTCCGCCCACATTCGACCCAGTGACATCATTTGAACAAATCTGAATAACAGTCCCCCAAAGACCCTTTGTGCCAAATATGAACCCATTCGGCCCAATGAAATTTGAGAAGTTGTTGTAAGAATTACAGTTATGGCCCTGGCTTCGCAACTATTTGACCCAGTGACCTCATTTGAACAAATTTGAATGAGAGTCACCTAGGGAACATCCACACCAAATATGAACCAATTTGGTCTTACGGTTCCAGAGGAAAAGATGTTCAAAGAATTGTTGACGACGGACGGACGGTACGACGGACGGACGGACGGACGGGGAGTGATGACTATAGCTCCACCAGAGACTTCGTCTCAGGTGAACTAAAAAGGGGCCACCACAATTGTTGGTATGGCTTATGCAACAAAGGCAAAAGAAATGTGGAGAAAATCACTTGGAAAATGTAACTTTGACGCCCTTTCCTAAGCTAAAATCAAACAGATAAAATATGTGATTTATGGATTAATTAGTTGTTGCTGAAACGAGAAATTAACTGTGTAGTGTGTATAGCGTTAAATTTGGACATATATGTGCAGCAAATATTTTGTTCGTGTCCGTAGCCCCACTAAGGAGTTCCCGGACCCAATTCGTGTCACATACGGTATACTTCCGAGCAAATTATGACATATTTGTATAGACGTCAGACAAAACGAAAATGACTGTCAAATGATGTGTTATCAAATTGAAAAATACGACTGGATTCACAAAATTTGAATAGTACTATACTATAGTGTCAAGTGATATAGTACTATATGTATAGGTACAATGTATAGGTGCATGCAAAGCACGAGAACATGTAGGCCCTATAGGGAACGTGATGCCACAGAAACACTTACATGTATGTCGCCAGATGTCCCTTGGTTAATTTAGCTATGTCAATTATGTGGAGAATAATATAGGGACCAAAGATGCCGTCGTTGCACTACTGATTTGTGAAGAATAAACATGTATTTTGTGAACTGAGAACTGGTGTTGATGGCAAAGCTGTAAGGCAACATCGCCATAAATATGTTTCGTTATACATGTATAATCATGGATCTAGTGAATAAGTGATTTGATAATATGACAAATAACCACAAAATATGATATAATTGATTTGGAGTATCAAACACCTGCATGCATGCACGGAGATGCTTGCTGTTGACATTTCTTATTATAACATTGTCCTAATGTACGTGTTATAAATAGCCTTATATAACGTTTGACAATTTTGGCTTGAGAACACCGTGCTTTCAACTACTAGTATGTGCAACTTTTTATAGTATTTTATCGTTCATATATCATAGACATTTTCAAATCAGTTTGTATTTTACATGTACATGTATAGGTGACAGTTAATTTACAGATTCAGGATAAGACATATGCAAAACTGGATCTTGATATTTACAAAATTAATGTTTCAGGGATGTGTATATCTTGTTACGAGCGTTGTTGTTAAAATGAAAATAAAAAAACTAATGTATACATGCACCCATTGAGTTTCACAACCTGTGACAGTTTCAAGAATGCCACTGTGACCCTCACAAATTGGCACGTTTACATTCCGACGTCCACAAAATGGTCCAAATAAGCTCACGACATAAATATTATTACTCTAAATGTTCAAATCTCAATAGGGAGCCGACTAATGAGTTTTATGCATGTCATACGTCCGTAGACAGTACGAACAGTTGTGTCCAAGTGCAGATATGACCACAGTAAAAGGCGTTCTGTTGTAAGATAATATACCTAACATCTGGTAAATTATTCCGATCGTGGGTACAATTTATATCATGGTCATTGATTGTTTCACTGCATGTTGAAATTTAGCGCCGGGCACTTCACCCTGCATCAATTTTAAGTTTAAAATGGACGACCGGGCATTGTTTCTATACAGAGATATGAATTATGGCTCCAAAGAATGTCCGACCCCATTTACACCTGATGCTAAATTGGCTCCGCCCACATATGATGACGTCTATCGTGAAAAGAGCTATTTACAATTTACAACTTATATTTGACAGAGATGTTATGCCCAAATATTTTTGTTTTGAGCTAACTCAGTTTTAATTGTAAAGACTGTCAGACAATCCAAACATTGTTGAACAACCATGTTAATAACTTTAACTGCATGTACCAGCACTGTCATTAAACATACTGTATAATTCCAAGGTCAAACAGGTTATAGCCCTTGCTAGTTAAGTGACAACACCAATGTTCACTTAATTATGTTCTTGCTCACAATTAACATTTGAGTCAGTTGCCCAAAATTCTTTTGGAATTCTCAGTTGAAGAATACATAACGTATAGACAAATGATACATGTAGCATCACTGCCGAAGAGGTTCAGTCATAGTGGTCTGGGAATAAAATTTTAGTATTTTCAACATATATAAACACAAACATGTGGCATGTTTATGTATGGTTCAATAGCCATCACATGATAAGATTGTTTGTCTTCACCATATCAAGATCACAAGGTCATGACTGCACTCGCATCAACATTTCCCAAGCTTGCATCAACAGGAACACGTGAAAGGTATGATAAATTAATATGAACAAGAAGTGTGCACTCGAGTGCTAGCATACCCCTACCGTGGCAAATTCAACCCTCATTATCCGTAAACCCAACAAAAAAGATTTTTAACTTTAAAGAAAAATTCGGACTAATAATATCGATATGGTGTCACAAGAAGCTTGTACAGAAAAAATTATTCAAATTGGTTCATATTTGTTAAAGTTATTAAGTCTGACAAAATTTTCTAAGTCAAAATAAGTCGAAAATGAGGCGTAACTTAAAAAAAAAAGTCGGACCAAACTGCAATTAGCATCATGCGGAGAGGCAGTCCTAATGAGATTGCATACAAAAAATTATTGAAATCGGTTCATAGTTGTTCGAGTTATGAGGTCGGACGGACGGACGGACGGACACACGGAGGGAGAAAGCTTGACAGACAGACGGACGCAGTCAATCCAGTATACCCCCCATTTTCTTCGAAAGTGGGGGTATAATAAATGCTAGCGTAATTAACGAACCAAAGCAAAACCACTCATATGAGGGTAGCTTTTTTTTTTTTGGATCAAAATCAGTTTATAGATTCTCTGATATTCCCTACAAATAAGATTCACATAAGGCTATATTTCTTGGGTTCGTCGAATGAATAGACCCCAATTGTAATTTCGAGTATAAATTAGGCAAATCGTACTTCCGGGTAGTTTTGATCGACAGCTAGACTATTCATGGTTATAAACTACTAGTACCAACATCCAAGTGAAAATAGTTGTCGAGAGGGGAACGGGAACATCTTTAATGAATTTAACCAATTTATTTCTTTTCTTGACGCTGGGTGAGCATTGTGGCAGAGATACCGAGAAGCGTGTCCATTTCATAGCTGTTTATTTCATTCAAAGGTGTCACTGTGTCGATTTCAACGAAAATCTTTGAACAACGTCATCGTGTAACTTTCCCCATTGACCGAGTTCGCCTGAATGATGTGTTCCTTTCAATTCCAGAAAATAGTATATTTATCACATGCATGTATGTACTATATAGCCTTATAATAACAATTAATTCCTTATTAAATATATGTTATTTTGTTTCGCACAGTGCCACACCGTACCAAGTGCTGTGCATTAAATGCCCATCTTCGCACAGTAGAACGGGAAATTCGTGATGACTTTCTTATTATATTTCACATCAGGAATTTCGATCACTTTTCACTTGCCCGATGTGTGTAGACTGTGTTACTATAGTGTCGTTATTTATTTTGTCTTATTTTCTCAATAAAAGGTAAACTTACATTGTAATTAAATGTTCATAATTCTCATTTGCAATACCAGTAATCGAATGACGCAGTAACAAGATTTTCGATTAGGACATTAATGCTTTAAGCCCACCGATCTACTGTGCGACAAAAGCGCTCGCGAAATACAAAAAAAGCTGCGTCGTATTAGATAATAATTGATGAAGTCACAAAATCAGATATAGTCTATATACGACCCAAAGTGTCTGACTTTGGTTCGTTATAAATATAGTTTTTGTGAGAGAATAAAGAATCTACTCACAGACCGATTGAGGACATGACTCAATATATTGTTTACACACAACATGCATTATAGTTTTTGATGATGCAAGTAACTCCTTGTTCAGCATTAAAATGTTTTCAATGGCCATCAGACATTTCAGTCTCCACCGTTGACACATTATAGGAAGTTGCAATGTCCCTACGCTGGAATATAAAAAGTTTACCTTTCAACATTTAATTGCATCCTCAACATACAATCTTATAAAAGCCAAGTGTTTGTGTGTGTCTGTCTGTATGTAACTCTGTCACGTTTTTTATGTTTTTACCATGTCCTGAGTATGACAAGCATTTTCAGGCCAATCGGTTCAAGACAAGCTGAGATGATGATATTAATTATTATGTACGTTTGTGACCCATCATTTTGATGGGAAATCACCTTGTGTTTTTAAACAAACACAAATATATCATATTCATATATAAGTGAAAACACAGGGGATTGGAACAAAATTTATGGGAATCTTATCTAGGTTCCTCTCCCCTTTACATAAAGAGTTACTCACAATTTGTTCATTCTTGTAGAACTCCACTCTAAATTTATTGAAGTCCATCACAACTTTAACAGTATCTCCTTTGTGGTAGCAATTCTTATGTAGTGTGGCATTTCCATGACCAATGAAAATTCTGGTGGGAGAAAATTAGTGTTTCAATCAGCTCAACTTGGCATTGGTGGTTGTAAAAATAAGGTTATGCCTACATTAGATGTGGTATATATGAAAATGTCAGCAGCCAAATACCTGGTAAAGCTTTCAATGTAATTGTGCATAACTGCTTCTTGTATAGATCATTTCATGAATTCATCAGCTATATATAGGAAGTTCCGAACTATGGGTTTTATCAAAATCAGTCAAATCCTAAAGCTCTATTTAGAGGACACCCCAATATTAAAGCTATTCAAACTTTCAAAGCATTTTAATAATAAATTTAGCTGCATGATGTGTCAAATTAAATGTTTCAGAGGGGAAAGACATATATATTATCACTACAGTGAATTGATTTGGCTGCAGTATCACGTCGAGTTGAAGAGGTCACATCGCTGCATCAAACAAGATGCCCCAGGCGGATCGTTGATCCAATGATCTGAGCTTGGTGGTTCCCGAGAAGATGTTTAAATGAGTCTCATTAATTTCATAAAACTTTTTTTTAATTGAATACTTTTTTTATTAACATTGAAAATAACTTACCCGCCATCATCAGCATGATAACCAATAGAAGGAGAATACCAGCCTGGTTGTCTGTCAGCTGCATAATGACGTGGACACACACCTATGGAAATGTATCTTCCTCTGCCTTCTTCAACAATACCTAAATAGCAAAAATATGGCACATACCAGACTCTATATATAAACAGAGCAAACAAATTAAGAAACATTGAATTCTGATTTAGTGAAAAACAAAGAGAAAACAATGAACCACTGTTGTATTATATCCCCAAACCATGGCTAAACTGGGTTTTCCTTGCTGAAACTACTTTCTAACTTTGGCAGGATATTTTCCTAGAATATTGGTAGAATTACCAGGAATTACTAGTTTTTTCAAGTTTGACAAAACACAAACTGCTTCAACAAACTTTCAGCGGAAATTAAAATCTAAAATATATATACTACGCACAATTAGTGAATGATCGCAATATATTGTATTTTTTGTTATGGGTGCATATAAATCAATGTAATTATAGTTATGATACATTTACAAATGGATTACAGAAAATGAAAGTGACAATGACACTGTAGCTTAACATGGAGAGGGGATAATGTCATACAATACAGACAATTGAGTGATAAGGAATGCGGAAAGTTAAAATGTTTAAGTAATACCAGAGGTCAGCCTGAAGAGCCATATGACTTATTATTCACGAAAATTGTTCAAATTCGATAACTCTCATCTGGAAGTGATCCTAAATATGCCTGTAAATTTAAACTGGAGGTGAGACTGTCCCAATAGGACTAAGGATACCCCCCACAGTACAATTGGACTACACTAAGGGTAGCCATATTAAAAAACAAGGAATACAAGCTAGGAAAAATTATGCATGTTACGAAAAATCAAGGATAAAAAATCAGCGAAAAATGGGGATAACTCCACTAAAAAAATATTGGATCTCGCTCATAATCATATGTGCACATGTTCGTATAGTGGTAAATATCAGTGCCAAGTTAACAAAAACATTCACTGGAAGATGTGGAATTACATGCTCGGACAAAATTATGCATGTTGCGAAAAAGGGGGATAACTCAACTAACAAAAGTCGGACAGACCTCATAATTGCAGGTTCCCATGGTACTAAATATTTGTGACAACTTAAAAAATATTGATGAAAAAATGTAGAAATATAAGCTCGGACAAAGTTATATATATGTCCACGGACAGAAGGACAAGCTGATTCCTATATATCCCCCATAAGGGGGGGGGGGGTATAAAAACATTTCTCGAATAAATATGGGCTGAAGGGTATGCTGATAGATCCACATGAAATTTGGTAATGATCAGACGAGGGGTGTGGTCTGTAAAGTGTGCCAAAAGATTTTTTTGTCATGCAAAGAGTAAATTCCAAGATGGCTACCGGCAGTCATGTTTTTCAAGAAAATCGTTCAAATTTGATATCTGCCATCTGAAGGTGATCCTAAACATGCCTGCAAATGTTCAAAACAATTTTCCAACAAATGTGAGCAGCATTGGGCGCCTCACATATATAAGAGCATACTTTGACCTAATAATATTTACCTTGACCTTGTAAGCCAGTGCTTTCTCTTATATATGTGAGGCTCCCTTTGGGAGACTCGCATATATAAGAAAATGCACTGGCGCAGAATCTTTGATGCTGCACCAGCGCAACTCCTGTCACAGAAGGGTTAATATGGGTACTATATTTCTCTGTTGTCGGCAGTGAAGTACAGACTGAGTGTGTTGACAGAGATCAGCTGTCATCTTTGTTGCATAGATTGAAGGCTTTATTGATGAGAAACTTTCTTATTGTAAATGGTGAATTTTTTTGAAAATAATATAATAAAAAGTGTTTTTTGAGTGAATACCAAAAATTATCACATTTGTGACCGGGACAAATGTTTATTTTCACTCCGCAGCAAGACGCTTGCATAATAAACATTTGTCTCAGTCACTCATAAGATAATTTTCAGTATATTCGCAAAAACACTAGATATCCTCTCTATATCCTTATCTGATAAAATATCCCATTAATAGTTCATTGATGTGGGTTTAAATTATCCCATTAATAGTTCATTGATGTGGGTTTAAATCATCCCATTAACAGTTCATTGGTGTGGATTTAAATTATCCCATTAACAGTTCATTGGTGTGGATTTAAATTATCCCATTAACAGTTCATTGGTGAAGGTTTAAATTATCCCATTAATAGTTCATTGATGTGGGTTTAAATTATCCCATTAACAGTTCATTGGTGTGGATTTAAATTATCCCATTAACAGTTCATTGATGTGGGTTTAAATTATCCAATTAATAGTTTAATGATGTGGGTTTAAATTATCCCATTAATAGTTCATTGATGTGGGTTTAAATTATCCCATTAATAGTTCATTTATGTGGGTTTAAATTATCCAATTAATAGTTTAATGATGTGGGTTTAAATTATCCCATTAATAGTTCATTGATGTGGGTTTAAATTATCCCATTAATAGTTCATTTATGTGGGTTTAAATTATCCCATTAATAGTTCATTTATGTGGGTTTAAATTATCCCATTAATAGTTCATTTATGTGGGTTTAAATTATCCCATTAATAGTTCAATGATGTGGGTTTAAATTATCCCATTAATAGTTCATTTATGTGGTTTTAAATTATCCCATTAATAGTTCATTTATGTGGGTTTAAATTATCCCATTAATAGTTCATTGATGTGGTTTTAAATTATCCCATTAATAGTTCATTTATGTGGGTTTAAATTATCCCATTAATAGTTCATTTATGTGGTTTTAAATTATCCCATTAATAGTTCATTGGTGTGGGTTTAAATTATCCCATTAACAGTTCATTGATGTGGGTTTAAATTATCCCATTAATAGTTCATTTATGTGGGTTTAAATTATCCCATTAACAGTTCAATGATGTGGGTTTAAATTATCCCATTAATAGTTCATTTATGTGGGTTTAATTATCCCATTAATAGTTCAATGATGTGGGTTTAAATTTATCCCATTAATAGTTTAATGATGTGGTTTTAAATTATCCAATTAATAGTTCATTTATGTGGGTTTAAATTATCCCATTAATAGTTCATTTATGTGGGTTTAAATTATCCCATTAATAGTTCATTTATGTGGGTTTAAATTATGCCATTAATAGTTCATTTATGTGGGTTTAAATTATCCCATTAATAGTTTAATGATGTGGTTTTAAATTATCCCATTAATAGTTCATTTATGTGGGTTTAAATTATCCCATTAATAGTTCATTGATGTGGGTTTAAATTATCCCATTAATAGTTCATTTATGTGGGTTTAAATTATCCCATTAATAGTTCAATGATGTGGGTTTAAATTATCCCATTAATAGTTCATTTATGTGGTTTTAAATTATCCCATTAATAGTTCATTTATGTGGGTTTAAATTATCCCATTAATAGTTCATTTATGTGGGTTTAAATTATCCCATTAATAGTTCATTTATGTGGGTTTAAATTATCCCATTAATAGTTCATTTATGTGGGTTTAAATTATCCCATTAATAGTTTAATGATGTGGGTTTAAATTATCCCATTAATAGTTCATTTATGTGGGTTTAAATTATCCCATTAATAGTTCATTTATATGGGTTTAAATTATCCCATTAATAGTTCAATGATGTGGGTTTAAATTATCCCATTAATAGTTCATTTATGTGGGTTTAAATTATCCCATTAATAGTTCAATGATGTGGGTTTAAATTATCCCATTAATAGTTTAATGATGTGGTTTTAAATTATCCCATTAATAGTTCATTTATGTGGGTTTAAATTATCCCATTAATAGTTCATTGATGTGGGTTTAAATTATCCCATTAATAGTTCATTTATGTGGGTTTAAATTATCCCATTAATAGTTCAATGATGTGGGTTTAAATTATCCCATTAATAGTTCATTTATGTGGTTTTAAATTATCCCATTAATAGTTCATTTATGTGGGTTTAAATTATCCCATTAATAGTTCATTTATGTGGGTTTAAATTATCCCATTAATAGTTCATTTATGTGGGTTTAAATTATCCCATTAATAGTTCATTTATGTGGGTTTAAATTATCCCATTAATAGTTCATTTATGTGGGTTTAAATTATCCCATTAATAGTTCATTTATGTGGGTTTAAATTATCCCATTAATAGTTCATTTATGTGGGTTTAAATTATCCCATTAATAGTTCAATGATGTGGGTTTAAATTATCCCATTAATAGTTTAATGATGTGGTTTTAAATTATCCCATTAATAGTTCATTGATGTGGGTTTAAATTATCCCATTAATAGTTCATTGATGTGGGTTTAAATTATCCCATTAATAGTTCAATGATGTGGGTTTAAATTATCCCATTAATAGTTCATTGATTTGGGTTTAAATTATCCAATTAATAGTTCATTAACGTGGGTTTAAATTATCCCATTAATAGTTCATTGATGTACATTTAAATTATCCCATTAATAGTTCGTTGATGTGAGTTTAAATTATCCCATTAATAGTTCATTGATGTGGGTTTAAATTATCCCATTAATAGTTCATTGATGTGAGTTTAAATTATCCCATTAATAGTTCATTGATGTGAGTATAATTACAACTACTTTCGCTTTGACTAAAATGCGTGCATTTGATTGGTCAAGGCCCTTAGATACGCTTGGTAGCGACAATATCTATCAGTGGAGGGAAGTGTCGTTTCCCGCATCACTGGGGGTAGTGATACCTTAAAAAGTTCGCAAACCAAGTCGAATATCCATGGGGCGAATTTACCCGGAATTTTATTTTGTCCACCAATCAAATCGCAAGAAATCACTTCCGTTTCTAGTGGTAACACAAGACGCCAAATCTCAGCGAAAAATGATCGCCGATTAAACAGCAAAATAGTACATTAATTTATTTGGGGATAAAAGAATGTATTACATAACTATTCCACCATTAGTATTAGCATTTATCCAGCTTCGTGCCAATACTAATATGACATGATGGCAGTGGTCATGAGAGCATAGAATGCACATTTGTAGCGATTGTTTACTTTTCGAGTCGCCGGAGACCACATTTATTCGATGGCGAAGTTTGGGAACACCGCTTCGGAATTGCTATCGAATCGGATTGCCTTTATGACAATACATGTTCTAGAATCGTTTTAAATAAGTGAAATATATTTACACCAGCAAGTACAGTTTAATAGTTTACGGGTGTGGTCTCTTGCTTTTGTGTAGTTGGAATGTCGGAAACAGCGATAGAATTGTGTGTGTTCATCTCGAACTTCCGGTCGGTCGCCCAATTTATTCTCGACCCAAATTCCCATTTCGGTTAAAAGAGCAGCTGAGTCCAGACACAAATATCACTTGGGTAGTTTTACCATTTTAGTGTTTTTAATATAGTTTCATTAAAAAGAACTTGTTTAATCACCAACTAATATGCGGATTGTCGTAATTATAAGCAATCAACGTCGTTTTCGATGCATCTTTCGGCGTATAGAAGTGTCGGATGCCGAACTACATACTTTGTATAATTTCGCTTCGCGAAATTATACAGTATGTAATTCGGCATCCGACACTTCTATACGCCGACAGATGCATCGAAAACGACGTTGATTGCATATTTAAATTATCCCATTGATAGTTCATTGATGTGGGTTTAAATTATCCCATTAATAGTTCATTGATTTGGGTTTAAATTATCCCATTAATAGTTCATTGATGTGGGTTTAAGTTATCCCATTAATAGTTCATTGATGTGAGTTTAAATTATCCCATTAATAGTTCATTAATGTGTGATTCTAGTACAATAGGGTACTTTTTAAGTATGTACAGATATATGACACTTCCAACAAAACTATATCTATGCTACAGGTTGATAAAGTTCGCAGGAAAGTCAAATAATATATACTGCTAGTATTAATCTATATCATCTCGTTGAATCGCCTTTAAAATAAATAATAGATATATCAGATTTATAGAGGCACTTTAATACTAGATACTTAGCTGGCAATTTTTTTTACTTTGGAAAAAACAATATGTGACATCATTTTCATGAACTTCCAGAGCAAGTATGTCTGATTTTCAAAGTTAGTACGTCTACAATTGCATTGTACTTGATTCATGTTACAAGAGGTTGCACCACAGGTGCTGGCATACATCCACGGCCGAACGGAATGCAAATTTGAAACCAAATAATATGGAGAATTTGAACATTACTTATCCATTTGACATTTCGTTGAAAGCCCTACCACATACCATACCCAATTTCATGGAAATCCTATAAAACATTCCAGATGGCAAACCTCCATATGAGATAGCATGAAGAAGAAATAACCAAAGGAAAATGCAAACAACATTATTGAACCTTCTTTTGAAAGGCCTCCTGATGGCTAACCTCCATACAAAATTATATTGTATCCGACCACCCATGGCTGAGACATTTGCTGGCACAGACTGATGGATGGACGTACAGATGCATGTAATTCAGTATTACCCCCTTCCCGATAATCCGAGGGAGGGTGTAATAATGATAGTGATTTTAAGATTAATCACTTCAAAATTGCTGAAATACAATCTAATGGTCTTTTAACCCTTCCAAGACGGGAGCTTCCTGAAATTTTGCGAATACCCTGTGCCAATGCATTCTCTTATAAATATGAGTCTCTCATAGGGAGCCTAACATATATAAGAGAATACATTGCCCTGACAATTTCTACCTTGACCTTGTAAGCCAGTGCATATATAAGAGAATGCACTGGCACAGGATCTTTATTGCTGCACCAGCGCAGCTCCCATCATGTAAGGGTTAAACTTTACTCACGGAAACTCATGGTATTGTTGTCCCTGGTAAAAGGCCTAGCTGACACAAACTGACCAACAGGAATTGATGATGAATTGGAGTCGTACCTGTTTGTGAACAATTGAAAATGGTATCAGGCAAAACTAGAGGTCTGAGTGTCCCACTGTTTCAATGGGATTAAGGATATCACCCGAAATAAACTTATAAAAATCAATATATTTCTATATCGAAAAGGACAACAAGAGGTACGCTGTTGCATGGCATTTGCCCCCGACCGTAGCAATTCGGATTAAGCATGGACGAAACTGCGGATATCCGAGGAGGTCTAAATGACCATTTCAATAGAAGTTCGTACAATCATCACTTCTAGAAATTCCAGAAACCCAAAAACAAGCGATCCGGAAACCCAAAAACAAGCAAAAATTCAAATTTTCTAAGTTGAAAAAAGGGCCATAACTCTGGCAAAAATCATCAGATCATCTAAATCTGCCCAGCAGTTGCTGAACAATAATGCAAAATGTTTGTACGGATGGACGGACGTACAGACGGAGACGTCGACTATATACCCGCCGACTTCAAAAAATCGGGGGCATAATAACTCCTGATAACTCTGCTAAATTAAGTCTGACAACCTTCACCATCACAGGTGCATTCACAGCGACAAAGGTTTTTGCAATCTTTGCCAAGTTGGAAAATGGGCCATAACTCTGCCAGAATAAGCCATATCAATCTTCAAATTGCACGTGCGCATATTACCATTGTGGTGAAAATCTGTGCCATGTTTCGAAAATTGAAGAAATAAAAGCACTGATAAAATTATGCATGTCGCAAACAAATATAAAAGTAGATGAAAGTGTCAATGACACTGTAGTTCAACTTTGAGAGGGAATTCTTATACATTACAGTCAATAGAGCAACAAGGAGTGCGGAAAGTTGAAATGTTTAAGTAAAACCAGAGGTCAGCCCAAAATTATGAAGTTCGGTATCAATTGGCTAAAATAATTTTTTTCTTTTTGGTATAATGCTTAAGTAATACCAGAGGTCAGCCCTAAGAGCCGTATGAAGTTTGGGATCAATTGGATAAAATTTAATATTTTTTTTGGTATAATGTATAAATGTTTTTGATTGAAAATATTTTAAATTCGATAGCTCCCATATAGAGGTGATCCTAATCATGCCTGTAAATTTTCAAAATAATTCTCCAATGAACACAGGTTGTGTCAATCAATTCAAATGTGAAATCCAAGATGGCTTTGAATATCAGTATGAAGTTTAGTGATGACCGGTTGATGGATTTGGCCTGCGGGGTGTGTGCTGGAGGTAATTGTCGACAGATGCACACCCAGATGCTTGGATGCATGGTTGACATATGCCAACCCATGGCAATAGCTCAAACTTGTCAAGTTGAGCTAAATAAGTGTGACAACTCTGATATATGAAGTCTGATCAATCCCTAAGCTGCAAGTGAACAGTGGTGGTGAATTATATGACAGGTTTCAATGATGGTGAATATCTCTGACAGGTTTCAATGGTGGTGAATATATCTGACAGTTCCAGTGGTGGTGAATATCTCTGACAGGTTCCAATGGTGGTGAATATCTCTGACAGGTTTCAATGGTGGCGAATATGACAGGTTTCAATGGTGGTGAATATGACAGACTTCAATGGTGGCGAATATCTGAGAGGTTCCAATGGTGGTGAATATCTGAGAGGTTCCATATGGTGGTGAATATCTCTGACAAGTTTCAATGGTGGTGAATATATCTGACACGTTTCAATGGTGGTGAATATATCTGACACGTTTCAATGGCGGCAAATATCTGACATGTTTCAATGGTGGTGAATATATCTGACAGGTTGCAATGGCGGTGGATATCTCAGACAGATTTCAAGGATGAATATCTCTGACAGGTTTCAATGGTGGTGGATATATGACAGGTTCCAATGATGGTGAATATATCTGACAGGTTTCAATGGTGGCGAATATCTGACAAGTTCCAATGATGGATAATATATCTAACAGGTTTCAATGGTGGTGAATATCTCTGACAGGTTTCAATGGTGGTGAATATCTCTGAGAGTTCCAATGGTGGTGAATATCTGACAGGTTTCAGTGGTGGTGAATATCTCTGAGAGGTTCCAATTGTGGCGAATATCTCTGACAGGTTTCAATTTTGGTGAATATCTCTGACAGGTTTCAATGGTGGTGAATATCTCTGACAGGTTTCAGTGGTGGTGAATATCTCTGATAGGTTTCAATGGTCGTGAATGTCTCTGAGAGGTTTCAATGGTGGTGAATATCTCTGACAAGTTTCAATGGTGGTGAATATCTCTGAGAGGTTTCAGTGGTGGTGAATATCTCTGACAGGTTTCAATTTTGGTGAATATCTCTGACAGGTTTCAATGGTGGTGAATATCTGAGAGGTTCCATATGGTGGTGAATATCTCTGACAAGTTTCAATGGTGGTGAATATATCTGACACGTTTCAATGGTGGTGAATATATCTGACACGTTTCAATGGCGGCAAATATCTGACATGTTTCAATGGTGGTGAATATATCTGACAGGTTGCAATGGCGGTGGATATCTCAGACAGATTTCAAGGATGAATATCTCTGACAGGTTTCAATGGTGGTGGATATATGACAGGTTCCAATGATGGTGAATATATCTGACAGGTTTCAATGGTGGCGAATATCTGACAAGTTCCAATGATGGATAATATATCTAACAGGTTTCAATGGTGGTGAATATCTCTGACAGGTTTCAATGGTGGTGAATATCTCTGAGAGTTCCAATGGTGGTGAATATCTCTGAGAGGTTTCAGTGGTGGTGAATATCTCTGAGAGGTTCCAATTGTGGCGAATATCTCTGACAGGTTTAAATTTTGGTGAATATCTCTGACAGGTTTCAATGATGGTGAGTATGTGACAGGTTTCAATGGTGGTGAATATCTCTGACAGGTTTCAGTGGTGGTGAATATCTCTGACAGGTTTCAGTGGTGGTGAATATCTCTGATAGGTTTCAATGGTTGTGAATGTCTCTGAGAGGTTTCAATGGTGGTGAATATCTCTGACAGGTTTCAGTGGTGGTGAATATCTCTGATAGGTTTCAATGGTTGTGAATGTCTCTGAGAGGTTTCAATGGTGGTGAATATCTCTGACAAGTTTCAATGGTGGTGAATATCTCTGAGAGGTTTCAGTGGTGGTGAATATCTCTGAAAGGTTCCAATTGTGGTGAATATCTCTGAGAGGTTCCAATTGTGGTGAATATCTCTGAGAGGTTCCAATGGTGGTGAATATCTCTGAGAAATTTATGAACCTATAAAAGTTTATTTAAATAAACACCACATTCGACATAACATGTACGAACATCGATACCTTCGTTTGTTTTACACAGTGCACTGTTAAACACTGCACGCGATAATATACATTAATAAAATGAAGGAATAAAAGCTCGGGACAAAATCATGTACATTTCATTAAATATCTAAGTTGAAAAAGGGTGACAACTCTGCATAATTAGTCTGACAGATATCATATAAGCAGGCGCACAGGTTCCCATTGTGGTAAACATCTTTGTTAAGTTTAAAACAATTGAGCCCAAAGACAGATGGATAAGTCAATTCCAGGGCACCCTGATACACATGATCATATCACCATGATTAGACAATATTAACGCTTTGTCCTACATATGAGCGACGACCACAGATTCCCTGGTTGTTGAGTCTCATCCAGTAAGAACCACCTGGACTATATTATAATTACATCTGCTGAATATGAAGTCGTTTTGCCCTTTGTATCAGTAATATGGGCTAGGTACCATCTTTGTCCATCATTTGCTGACATTTTCTCAATATTGGTTCCCTTTTCACAAAAATGTGCATTCAATCTACAGTTTAACATGCTGTGAAATGCTCAGCTGTGGTGAAAGCATTGGAATAGAGAATAATGTGTTTAATTTTAAACATTTTATATACAAATTAGCAGTATCATTATTATATATGATTTGTCGATGACAAATTCGGCCTGAATTATGGAGTAAATATTTAGAGTTGTGCGCAATTTAGACATTGTGTTTTCTGAAGTGATCAGTGTAGCTGGAATTTTCAATCATTTTAGTTGAGTGCTGAATTCTTTTAGTGTGCAAAGTCTCTGGATACTCACATATCGGATTGATTCACTGAAATGAGTGCACAATATATCTAACATTTTCTAAACTAAATACTCATTGACGAGTTGTTATCCCTTAGGAAATGTTCAGATAATAAGTTCAACAAATGACCATATTAACTACATGTTAATAGTATGTCATATAACTTTGTTATATTGAAGGCCAAATGGTAGGGTCATATGTCGATTTAATTGCCTTATCAGGACTTTGGTCTTGTGTGTCACATATAGACTAAAAACTTTCAACGCTGCTAGGTTTTGATACAGCCCTTACATTTTAACAGAATATATTTCTATAATGTGTATGCAGTGTACACTGAATGGACACATCCATTAAATGAATGGTATGACTTTCCCTGAATATGCTGAACTAGGTCTGACTGCTGCTCTCTAGATCTCAGGGGAACAAGTTGTCATGTTGGCTGATTTCAGTGCCATGAATCAAACATCTATCTGGAAAATGTATGAATACTAGCTTAGAAAACATCATTTCAAGTGGACACAGTACTGACATAGATCAAGTAAAATTTACCTGACGATTCCAGTGTCGTGGCAAACTTTGACCTCCCGACAAATAGCTGAGTGGTAAAATGGACGTGCTGCAACTATCGACCCTCCTTCATAACTCCCTTTGTCATCCTATAATAAGTCAGGCCATATCATTAAAATTTATTCCAGTGTTAAATTGAGTTTTTTCTTGCTTAATTGATCAGAACAGATAGGATAAAAGGCCATACGTCCCAGAAAGGTTGGCTTTTTTTTAGAGCCAATTAGTATTACATTTTGGAAATGAACAATTGCAATAAACTTTGATTACAACATGAACTGTATATATTGACAATACATCTAGTTATCTGATTGAATGCAATCAGAAAACTAGAATTACAGGTATTATAATAAAGTATATTACAAAATCACAAAAAGTCAAGAAGGGATTACAACATGAACTGTATATATTGACAATACATCTAATTAACTGGTCAGAAAACTAGAACTACTGTACTAATAATGTTTATCACAAAACCACAATAAAATCAAGAATTAAGAGACATTAAGCTATGTCAGAAATTATCGGACCAGACACAAATTTTATCCTGACATGTATTTCGATATGAGTAATACACACACTAAAATAGTTGACAAACTTTGAAAAGGGGCATAACCACATCATAAATTAGTGGATCAAACTGAAATTCTAACTTGAACTGTATTTCCATTTGAGTTATCCACAATACCAAATTTCATCGTGATATCATATTATTTAAGATATCATTCAGACAAAAAATGTTTTGGACAAATGCCTAGATAGAGTAATGCCCTAAATAATCTCAGTGAGAGCTTTCCGATGAATGGCAACAAGCCATATCTCCGACTAAATCCTGAAAAGTTACCCATAATTCTGCTGTGGTTAAGGAGTCGATTAGTTAGGGCATTACAGTATCTAGGCATTTTACTTTCTTCTCACAAAATAGACAGAAAACACCTCAGCTGCATAATGTGCTATTGTGAAATATGTGTTATATACACAATGTGTTTGTATCAATTCATGTATCGAGACGAGGCTAGTTTTCACGGCCATATTGCGACGAGGCGACCTTGGTCACCGAGTTGCTATGTAACCACAAAAACTAGCCAAGTCGCGATACAAGAATCGTTACAAACACATTGATCTACCATTGGTGAGAAAGAATCCACCGCACAAATTACATTTTATGAGTTTCTTAAAATGCCAAAATTGTTGGATTTGTGTTCGACGATTAGCTTTCTTAAGTAAATTCTCCCACGCGAATATGCCAAACGGAATGGACAAAATCTCTTACACCTGCATGTTTTATATAATTTATAATAAAGGCAAAAAATAGATAAAACTCCAGAGAAAAGCTTCAACACTCAGATAAACTGCAGTAAAGGTCTAGCGCTTTCGTTATTATTTAACTTCATCAGGACCGAGTTTGGCGTGTGATTTTTTGAGGATTTTGCTAGCCTTATATACTGTTTGTTATGGGTCTCCAATTTGATTGGTCAGTGTAGAAGGGTCAAGGGGTTGTGAGAAGGATGCTCGAAAGTGCGGGTAACAAATGCGGGTAAGTGGTTCATATTGGTGTTTAGCCTGTGTGGTGTGGAGCATTTTAAATGCGGTAATTGGTGCGGGTAATCAATGTGGTGATGGTGATTATGCATTACCGAAATTGCGGGTAACAAGTGCGAGTATCTAGCGTTTGTGGTGGGGAGCACGAAGTCCCGGAAGTAGCAGTGCGGGTAACATTGTTTGTGTGGGTATTTGGACGGTTGGGTGTGCGCATGGTGTGTTTGAGTAGATGTGTACCCATTTAGGTATGCGGGTAACAGTTGTTTAGATCCGTAAAATGAGCCAATTGTTGGCATTGGTAAGTTTTTGACGTGCGGGTAACAACGAATTTCTGTTGTTCGAGGTTTAATGGTACAAAATTGAATGGTACGGAAACAGACCGAAAGGTCATGGTTGGCGTCGTGCTTAGTTGGGCGATGTGGGTGGGAGAAAACCAATCAAAAAGGATACTATACCTTACGATGTTTGGGTGATAAAGGCGTTCTAATAATATTATTATTATTATTATTATTATTAATTTATAATAAATACTGAACAAATACATATTATTTACTTTGTGATATGTTATACCATAATACCCATGATGGTATGCAATCAAATAATGTTAATATACGTTGGAATGTCGTTTTGATTTTTGTTTTTGCACGCGATTGATGTGATGTCAGTTCATTCATGATTTTGAACCAGTCAACGACGTCACGAGCGCCTTGTATCGCAACTAGCAGTAATGATACAGATGTTTTTATCGCCAATTTGTTATCGCCAATTTTAACAGGAAATCTCATAGGAAATGGTAGATAAATACAGTTATCGCTCATGCCCTTGTCAAAACGCTCTGGTAAAAGCCATGTAAAAACATTGCGTACCAAGTTCTACTCTGGTAAAATATTGTGACGTCAGGTAAACAATTATATATTCTGGTAAATGCCATGTAAAAAGGACATACCCTTGTAAATTCTAAGACAAGGTGTACTTCACTTACATTATACTCTGGTAAATCCTGCTGTATTATCATTGCATACAAAACATTAACCAACATGGGGGTCTACGTACCTGTAATTAACATGGGGGGCCTACGTACCTGTAATTAACATGGAAGCCTATGTACCTGTAATTAACATGGGAGCCTATGTACCTGTAATTAACATGGGAGCCTATGTACAAGCAATTTTGAGACTGATTGGACTCCACCATGCAGAGTTGTTTCCATTTTGGAATTAAATATACAAAAAACAATAAACACAAACCAACACACCTAAATTCTTGTCCCTGCATGTTTGTATTATGGTTTGTAGGATCAGTGTGTAAGTGTAGGCTTAAATCTAGTCTGGACTGCTCCAAGAACAACATACCAGACTTTTGTCTAGAAATAAGACTAATATTCATACTATCATTCCCTTTGTATTTACTTATATATTATTGTATGCTATTACCTTACCCATTCGAAATAAAAGAATGTGTTATTATCTGCCACATAACATTAATACTAGAGAACTCAGATATTCACAAAATTCATCTCTGATTGGAACCAACCCATATAAAAAGCACCATGGTTGTAGCACCAGGTTTTGAAGTAACTGGTGACTTTTGAAGTAAAGAGTTTTTTAAAGAGAATTTTTTTTCTCGAAGAATTCTATATTGACTAAATATCAGAGATATTCAGAAATGAAAAAAAATACAGCAATTTAAAGAGCGTTTTTTTCTAGAAGATGTTATTTCAAAGAGGTGGTACCAAAGTATATCCAGAAAGTCCAGAATATAATCTGTTACACCATGACTCCAATAAGAATTTACTAGAGTATGTTCTAGTTTACATGGTTTACATGGGTTTTACCTGTGTATCTCCGGTTTCACCAGCATTTTACAAGAGTAAAGTGGGGTACACCATGCCTTTTCTTTGGAATTTACAAGGGTATGTCATTTTTACATGGACTTTTACATGGATTTTACCAGAGTATATCATTGTTTACCTGCTTTACCATATTTTGCCAGAGTAGAGCCTGGTATGCGATGGTTTACTGGGCTTCGAACCAGAGTGCTTTTTATAAGGGTATATCAATATCTATCGAACGAACACACATACCAGAGACGCTCCTTCCAGCTGACCACATATCATGATATCACTTGCTTCTTTAGAACCACTTTCTTCTTTATAACCACTTTCATCTTCAGTATCGGTGTCAGAATTGTCACTCATACCTAAAGGAGAAAAATATGTTCTGTGTCGAATACAGAAAATAAAGCTCCATATTCCTCCGATGGAAAGTATCTATATCTAATGAAAGTGTCAATGACAATGTAGCTGAGACAACATGGAGCATGGATAATGTCATACATTACAGTCAACGAGGAATGCAGAGAGTTCAAATTTTTAAGTTATACCAGATGTCAACCTGAAGAGACTATAAGAAGTTTGGGATCACTTTGATAAAAAATGTTGGCTGTTGGGCATGCTGAAGTATTCAGTGATGCAAAGAATGAAATCCAAGATGGCTGACACCAGCCATGTTTTTGATCGAATATTGTTCAAATTTGATACTCCCATTCAGAGGTGATTCTAAACATGCCTGTAAACTGTCACAAAATTTCGCCAATAACTGTTGGCAGCAAGGTGTTCTGATGGATTCAAATGTGAAATCCAAGATGGCCACTGGTGGCCATGTTCTTCAACAAAATTAAGAAATGAAAGTGTCAATGACACTGTAGCTCAACTTGGGAAGAACTTAATTTTTTACTGAGCAATGAATAGAATGATAAAGAAGAAGGAAAGTAAAACAGATACAGTAAAGGTTTTGTATTGTGCAGATGATATTATTTTCATTTCAAGCATTTAATCAATAAATGTGGGTTGCAGGGTGTGGCGATGGATTTAAATTTGAAATCCAAGATGGCTGCTGGCAGCCATGTTTTATAACGAAATTTGGAAATAATTGATGGCTCCAATCCCTGAAGATGCATATGAAGTTTGGTGATAATCGGATGAGGGATGTGGTCTGTAGGCTGCACCAAAGATTTAGTCATACAAAGAGTAAATTCATTTGACCAATAAATGTGGGCCGCTGGGTGTGCCGATGGATTCAAATTTGATAGCTCCCATCTAGAGGTGATTCTAAACATGCCTGTAAATTTTGGTAACTGTGTACTACCTATATATTCGTGATTACCATGTTGATGGGGCTAGCCGTCGATAATGTTATTTGTACTATACCATACACATGTACATGAATATCGAAACACAAGTTTCAAACTTTCAATAAAACATAATAAAAGCAATACACATGGCAATTAATTTAAAGGTACGGTTGGCCTTGGCGGTGGGTATACTGTGAAAATATTTCCACCCGTCAAAAACCGCCACAAACAGAAAGAACAACAAAATGTAGACAGACTTTGTCCGTATACAAATAAGAAATATCGCATAAACAGTATGTTATTGTCATATATTTGACCATTGTTATGTAAACAAAAGCATAAAAAGTAACTTTTCTGGTGTTTGTTTATATTATGATGGTAAACATAAAGAGCGTTCTTTGTTGGTGAATTCCTGATAGGGAACTAATAAAGAGCGTTTATGCCATTTGTGTGTGATTAGCCAGCAGCATTGTGCTGTCTTCTGTAACACAATTAGGCTCTTGCTTAGGTAAAATATAGTAAATCTTTATGATAACATGCTGTTTACGCGATGGTCATGGTATATATGAACGAAACTGTATGCGTTTTAATGTTTTTCTGTTTACGGTGATTGGAACAAATATGAATATTTTCGACAACTAAGGCCTCACGTGCCTTTAATACAGCATGGGATATTTCAGGTTTTGTTATCTGATCTCACTGTAACAAGTGTCCTAGCTACGATTCACATACTTTGTTAGCTAGACCAAAATATCCCAATTTTGTACATTTATAATTATAATATTTTACACAAAATTACAGCACAATAAACGCACATATCAACTAGAGTTGTACATCTACTTTCACACATGCATCACATGTTTACCCATGTGACTTTTATAGACAAACTGATGAGAGAGGGTCTGTTTCTTCGCGCATGTGCAGAGGCCTATTTTGCTAAAAAAAATAGCATTTTATTATAGGAAAAGTATTTCATAAACATTTCCCGATCAAAGCACAAATTAACTAGAATTGTGATTCTACTTTGCGCGAGTGAGTCACATGTTCAAACCTCTGACTTTAGCAGCCAAATTGGGTGTCTATTTCTTCGCGCATGCACAGAGGTGCATTTTGAGAAACACCTTTTATCATAGGAAAAGGATAAGAATTTCGTTATAAATATATAGCGTGACCAAAGGGAGCCGCAATATAATCTACATGTATGTTGAACGTGGAATAGACTGTCACGTTGAAATAGCTTGTGACATATTTCACCGCACACTAGTTCAGTTAGCATAGTTGATTGCCACATACAATGAATATATACATGAATAATTATACGTCCCAGTTAAGAGCATTATGAGTTACATCGTCGGAACACAATATAACATCAAGCACCTTGGGTTGGGACCATTTAACGATTGGGACGTCAGAGTTCAAAGGGTTAATGCACAGTCACGCAATTATAAAAATGCTATTTAAAATAGAATTACACCACATATCTACAAGTATAAATATAGCTGCACTCGCATAAGTCAGTGGCTTATACATGTAGAAAAGAAGAGGAATATCTCTATTGCCTTATTCTGAAAGACATCAATGTGAACATTGCTAAAAGCCATTCATTTTTATTCTGGCTGGTTACTTTTCGATAACGTTGTCAAATAACACATGTTCCAATTACGATTTTCAACGTATTCATTTTTTGCACTATGATTTCATGAAGTCAGACATTGAAATAAAGTGCACATTGAACAGGTTTTTTTCTATTGTTGGTGGTAGTAAAACTTTCCTGTAATACTATTTTACCTGCTCATTTAAATTGACATTTTCATCTTAATATTTTTACCTACAATATAATTTTGATGCAGCGCCAATGGAAATCTAATATATAAATGTGTGTCTCTGGCACGCTCTCTCTATGTATGTTCCTTATAGCCATCCACATTTCTGCACCGATTGCGATGAAATTTGACATGGATATGTATATCGGCACACCGGGTAACATGGTCTGGGTCCCATCTCTGTCTGATGTCACATTTTTGATTTTATGACGTATTATCCTAATGGGCAAACCCGGAACTTATGGCCAGATCGCACTGAAATTTGGTACAGGCGTATTTCGAGCCTCTGGGTAACATGGAATGGGTCCGGACTCTGCCCGACGTCGTCTTTTAACGTAATGATGTTATACCCACATAGGCAAAACGGTTTCGTGGGAACTACTTGGTGGATCGCACCGAAATTTGGTATGGTTGTGTATTTTGGCCCGCCGGGTAACATGGACTGGATGTTGACTCTGCCCGACATCGCCTTTATTTTCTACCTTATCAGAACAAATAAACAATCTTTATTATTTGCGTGCAATGCTGGGTACGGTACATCCACTTGTATACTTATATTACTAAATTTCAGATTGTTGAAAATAAAAACACAAATTCACAATTAAAATTTGTTTACATTATCTATAGATGTTATCATAGATGATCAGAATCTTGGCTTAAATTATGGGCTGATTTAGAATTACCAGATATTCACAGTTGGTTGCATGAAAACTCAATAGTCCACCGATGGACGGCAAACTCATAACACATTTTTTAGAGTGCTACAAGCCAAACACTCTCAACACTGGCCCACGGAACTCCCTGTTATGATAAATACATAAAGCTAGTAAATGTTAACTCTAATAATTACCTGATGCGTGCTCCTTCTCGAAATCTGTCCTATTGTTTCTCAACCTCCCAAGCTTCGCAGCAAGCTCATGAAAGTCTTCATAATATTTGCTTTCCTCAAACTTGAAGTCAGCTTTCGATCTGGGGTTTGTTTCGCTATCAGCTTTCAGTAATTCCTCCATTTTGCTTATCAATTGTTCCGATACACTGAGGGCTAATGACTTATCTGGACAGCTCAAAACCGATTGAGAATATTCACGGAAAGTAGCTGCTTTCATATTTCTCACAGCGAGCTCTGTTGATTGACGGTCGAGAATATTATCCTTCAAAGCCTTCAATAATCTCACGTCTTCCACAATTCTATTTTTCTGCTTTGTGAGAATTTCTTGACATGCACCAAATGTGTCGCTGATTTTTGACTCCACCTCCATCTGTTTATCATTGACGGCTGTTGTTTCTGCTTCAACTATAGACATGGCACCTTGCATTTTAGAAGTTTCATCATCCATCATTTTGTTCTTGTCTTTAAGTGATGTTTCATATGCTGTAAATGCTTCTGTATCTTCTAATATTTCATGACCCAATTTCAGATGATCGGTCACAGCACACTGCAGACAAATAAGCTTCTTACACCCACTATTCATACAAAAGATGCTCTTCACAAGGTTTTCATGCCTTGGCTTGGAACATTTCAGCTTTGGATAGAATAATGTTTGCAGAATTTCAATGCTAACATTTGAAAGAAGATGGACAATGTGGGATCTTGAAGCCAAGTCTGATTTATGAATGTTCATACAAGCATTACATAGGAAGCCCTGACAGTCAGAACAAACATACTCAGCTTTTACATCGTTAGAGCAACCATGGCATTTGATGTCATCAGGACTATTCTGAACCAATCTCATTTTGCCGCGGGATATTATCAAGTTATCAGTCGGCAAACTCTCGACTTTATCTGTTGTACTCTTCTCCAGACACAGTCTGATAGCGCACATTACTGCTCCATCCTTATAACCAACATTCAAACATTTCTGGCAGAAAACATGGAAACAATCGAGTCTCTTTGGTATCACATCTTCACTGAAGTAAGTGCGACATGAGCTACATTGTCCATTCTGAAGGAACTCTGAATAGGCATCAAACTCCAGGATTTGTCTGAAAAGATGAAACAATATTCATCAACCAATACCTGTTTTGATATGCAGTTTTTCCTGAACAGATTTCAATCAAATAATTATTAGTAGATATTTTCTACCAATCAGCGACTGGACCAGATGCTTGCTACATGTACATTTAAAATTCTTTGTTCACCCTAATTTTGACGTCCCAGCATACTTTCAGTAGTAAATCGCATATTATCAAACAATTTTTTTGTTACCAATTCATAAAGCACTGAAATTTAAATTTGTCCATTAATATTGGAAATTTATCCATGATTAAAACACTATATTTCTTATTGAGTGACACTCTTCATATTTTCACAATTATAGACGAAAAGACTGTTTGTTCTCAGATGTATTACAGTATGAAGGCAGGTACTACAAAACTAAAATTTAACTATTTCTGCAGACACCTTGTTTCTTAGCAACCATAAGCTCCTCCCACTAATGTATATGTGTGGAAACCTCCATTGAGCTACATGTATGTACAATGTCCTTTCTCAAGAAAATCTGAATACAAAATCAAACTTCAGCAGTTGTATGTGAATATAAATCAAAATGTATCAACCATTATTCGTTTTGATATACAGTTTTGTTAACTTGTCCTTAACCCTTTGAGTGCCAGGACCGATTTTTGTATCAACCCAAATACCCTGTGCCAATGCATTCTCTTATATATGCGAGTCGACCATAGGTCGCCTCGCATATATAAGAGAATGCATTGGCCTAACAATATTTTTTTTTATTTTTTTTTACAATTTTTTACAATTTTAATAATTTATTATTATATTCTTTAACAGACTTATTTTGTAGGTTTAGGGCCGATGAGATCGGCCCCTGGCACTCAAAGGGTTAACAGTTTGAATAGGTATTACACTCCTGGAGTTGCCTGTAAAATATAACAGAATCATCTGCATGTAGTATTAATCATTTTGTGTAAATGTAAATCATTTAGTGTAATTCTGTAAAGCAAAAAGTTTAATTTTCGCATTTCTAGATAGATTCTCCCATCAGTGCTGAAGGATACATTGGAATGGTTAACTATTCGTTTGGAGGGATACTCCGCAATTATAAGCAGACAACAGACTTCAAACGAGATAATACAAGAGCAGAAGGATTCCTATTATTTTGTGGGAGATGTTCTAGTAATAAGTTTGTGGCCATGAGCCCACATGACCGAGTACATTATGTTCCTTCAATCAATCTCCAGAAAATAAATGAAACAAAATACATGAGTTTTCTTTCTAATATTCAGTATTTGGGAACTAGTCATGAAAAACAGTTTGCTTCAGAAATTGGCTTCGGCATTGCTGATTGCCGTAGCCATGCAATTATGAGGGCTGCCTGTAACAGGTATCAAAACAGCCCTGGATATTTCCCTGTGCCATATGCAACAGCAAACTACAGTACTGTCCTATTCTTGTGTTTGACACTAATACAGAGCTTGTAAAACGTTTATTGGAATAGTCAAACAAAGGTCATAACTCTGGTAGATACGATGGGTGAAACCTGTTATATGTGAGTATCCTATAATAGCTGGTCTATCATCACACCAAAGAACTATATAAATTTTATAGTCTGTTGAGGGCCGTAGCTCTGGTGGGTACAGGGCTTGATTTAATTGGATTCGCATCACAATTTTTTATGCAATTTACAATTTCTGCTAACCAATTTACAATGAAAATACATGTAATGGTAGGGAATGCTGCAAAATGCTAAACAAATTAAATCGACTCCTGGATGGGTATGGGTGGATAAAACCTGTTATATGTGAGTATCCTACCCTATTACCACTGAGCTGATCAACAAAAACAAAGAACTATACAAATTTTATATCTTAATGAGGTCGTAGCTCAGGTGGGTATGGGTGGAAGAAACCTGCTATATGTGGGTATATCCCTTCTTCCATAATGGTCTATGCCAGTACTGCATGTGTATACCAAAGTATACGTTTACGCAAAATGCTTGTGTAGACATACGGGAGTATCAAAGGATGAACGAAAGGAGATCTTAAAGACTAAATTCCGAGATATTAACCCTTTCTGTACTAAATAGATTCTCCCTTCAGTTAACCCTTTCAGTGCCAAGTCCGATTTTTGTATCAGCCCATATTTCCTTGATCATTTTTCAAATTTATTGATTATAATAATGTGATACATCGATGGAAACAGCTCTAAGAGCTCTTTCCATCAATGTATCACATTATTATAATCAATAAATACATCGATGGAAACAGCTCTAAGAGCTCTTTCCATCAATGTATCACATTATTATAATCAATAAATTTGAAAAATGATCAAGGAAATATGGGTTGATACAAAAATCGGACTTGGCACTGAAAGGGTTAAACATATCTTATTGTAAATATTATTACAAATGGTTTGTATTATATTGCGGCTTCCTTTGGTCACGCTATATATTTATAACGAAATGCTTATACATTGCCTACAATAAAAGGCGTTTCTCAAATTGCACCTGTGTGCTTGCGCGAAGAAATAGACCCCCTGTTTCCAATTTGGCTGCTAAAATCAGAGGTATGAACATGTGACTCATTCGCGCAAAGTATAGAAGCACTATATATTCTAGTTAATTTGGGCTTTGATCGTGAAATTTCTAACGAAATATTTCCCCTTTTCACGACGATAAAAAGCGTTTTTTTTCTCTAAATAGGCCTCTGCGCATGCGTGAAGAAACAGACCCTCGCGTGTGTGCAAAGTAGAAGTACAACTCTAGTTAATATGTGTGTTTATTGAGCTGTAATTTCGTGTCAAATATCGTCTGATTTCCGGACCGGTATTCCGGTCTCCCGGGATATAGGAATATAAGGATTGGACCGATATTCCGGTCTCTCGGGTTCAAAGGGTTAACCATCATGCCTTGTTTCATTGAAATCATGTGATGCACACAAAAGTTATGGAATGGATACGAAGGGTAGTGTCTGGTGCCGTAATCAAGAGAACAACCTTGTTCTGTGACCTTGACCTTCAACAATTGGGAAAAAATGTGTGCGTGACACATCGCCTCCTCATCCTGCCTCATCAGGAACATCTACAGCAAGTTTCAACAGAATCCAATAAAGCAAGTCGTTGTTATAAAGCGGACACGAAAAATCTTACGAACAGACAGACAGACAGACAACCAGAAAAGTCAAACACTATATGCTTCCGAAAAAAAAATTGTCGGGGCTGGTCGGGGAGCATAAAAATAAGAATTAAGGCACAATGGTTTCTCCACATGTAAACAATACATACAGTATTAATATACAAATCCACGTGGTACAAGTCTCCCCTCCAGTCTCTGGTAGCCCCTCCCTCCCACATCACCCATCCTCGAATGAGACAATTTTGAGACTATTGGTGGCATTTGTAACAATAATTAAAACTGTTCTTAAGTGTTACTTTTAAGAGATGAATCTTTCAGATTTTTTAATAAATTCTTGAACCGCTCTAAAGATTTCCATATTCTCTTTCATTTTCATAGATGGGATACCATACATAAGGTCTTTCTCTGTTATAAAATGGATATCTAATCTTAAAATACGAGTCATCTTTTCTAGTATTAAAACTGAATAGTGAGGGCATTCAAAGAAGAAATGATAGGTTGATTCCACAATATAATTTGGATCACATGTGCAGAATTTTGTATCATGAATATAATTATCATACTTATGTTCATTTAGATTACTGTATTTATTGCAGTTTACATTGTTCGATATTTAAATTTCTCCTTCCAGTATTAAAATATTCCGGGGTCTTAAAATTTGAAAAAGGGCTTGATATTTTCATTTTAAAAACATCCAAACTTGGCACATTTCGTACATCATCAGAGAGTGTGTTCCAGGAATCAACTATGGAAGGCATAAATGACTTCTTATAATGTTCAGTATTACCACCAAATGTTTTCAGTCTATCAGGATATCTGAAGGGGTATTTCGCTTTTTGTCCCCTAGTTACAGGAGCAAGGTCTAACAGATATGAGGGACGACCGGAAAGTATACATTGGAATGGTCTATTATCCCTTCCATGACAGGAGCTGCGTTGGTGCAGCATTAAATATCATGTACCAGTGCATTCTCTTATATTTGCGAGTATCCCATAGGGAGCCTCACATGGACAAGAGAATGCTTTGGCACAGGGTTTTCTAAAACTTTCAGGAAGCTCCCGTCATGGAAGGGTTATTCATCTGGAGGGATGTACAGGAAATATGCCCTAATTAATCGACTCCTTTAACCACAGCAGAATTATGGGTAACTTTTCAGGATTTAGTCGGAAATATGGCTTGTTGCCATTCATCGGAAAGCTCTCCCCGAGAGCTTTCCGATGAATGGCAACAAGCCATATTTCCGACTAAATCTTGAAAAGTTACCCATAATTCTGCTGTGGTTAAAGGAGTCGATTAATTAGGGCATTACTGTATATAGTCAACAGAAATATGAAAAGATAATATGGATGCAGAAGGAATCCTGTTCATAGGTGGGAAATGTTCAGATAATAAGTTCAACAAATGGCCTATGTACGGTTGTTGAACTTATTATTTGAACACTACTCATGAATGAGTATTTAGTATAGAAAGGGTAAATGTGCAGCCCTTAAAATTACTAAAAATGTCCCACAGCATATATTTAATGCTATGGCATGTTAGATTCCACATGTTGCCATGGTGTTTCCTAGATTTGCCACAATTAATTGCATAATCGATTAACCGTTGATAAAGCCGATAATCGATTACCATTTCCGTCGTCGATTAATCTCCATTATTTATTTCGGACGTCGGAAAGTGCCAGGTATTATTGAATACCGTGTTTGTTTTACACAGTTTAATTTACAACTGACGGTTTAACAACCTTTGATCGTGCATCAGAGAGATTCTGACAAGATGAGTATACTTAGATGTTACTAGTCCATCATTTGCATTCCTACTTTTATATTGTTTGTATGTTTGGCTATTCATAACACTGAAATTAATGGCTACGTTCGTTCTAATGAACTCACAATTATCATAAGCATGGCATGCCGAGAAATGTGGTGGTATTGAATACATTATACATTGAATTCATTGAATACATTAGTCATTACCGGGGGTTTATGGTGCACATTATTAACGTAAAAATTACATCAGCCGAGTTTTTTAACAAACACCCAACCAATAGGCCATATTATGGAATACTTCCACTGCTATTGATGTTAGGTACGATTAATCGATTATTGACGACCGATTATCGATTATCAAAATCAATAATCGTGGCACCTCTAGTGTTTCCCACAGCATTGCTTATTGCCATGGCTTAAATATCGATGACTCATGTGCATGTAGTTTTAGTAGATACTTGTGACATAATTTATAGATTTAACATGAGTAACAATGTTTAGCTCACCTGGCGGTGGATATCCCTGTAACTATCGCCTCGGCTGCCATTGGTGGGTCATGAGACTCATTTAGAGACATGTTCGTCCTTCTTTCTGTGAATATTGTAATTATCGTTTCTGAAAATAAAATGTTGCCCACTCAGATCATCAGAAGTTGACAAAACTTCCTCTCTTGAAAAAAAAAGTGTCAATACATTGTAGCTCAACTTGGAAAGGGAATAATTTCATGTGTTATAGTCAATGGAGCGATTAGGAATGCGGAAAGTTGAAAGGTCTAAAGTAATACTAGATTATAAACATGAAGAGATATATATAAAGTAAAATCCAAGATGGTTGCTGGCGGCTATGTTTTCCAATGAAATTCAAAAACATTTGATAGCTTCCATTTAGTAGATCAATATCAAGATTAATTTGAAATTGGTGATGATAGGATGATGGAAGTAGACTATAGGGTGTGCCAAAGGATTTAGTCATGCAAAGAGTAAAATCTACGATGGCTGCCAGCGGACATGTTTTATGGCCAAATGACCCCAAAATGATTCGTTCCCATCTACACGTACATGTCAATGTTAACAGCCATGACAAATTTCATAATGATCCGACCAAAGGTACGACTTGTAGCCGTTTTCAAAGGATTTAGTCATGCAAAGAGTAAAATCCAAGATGGCTGCCCGCGGCAATGTTTTATGGCCAGATGACCCCAAAATGACCCATCTATGTCAATATTAACTTTCATGACAAATTTCATGATGATCCGACCAAAGGTACGATCTGTAGCCCGTGCTAAAGGAAATTGTTGACAGACACACACACACACGGACGATGGATACCAAGCCATGGCAATAGCTCACACTTTACAAAGTAAAGCTGAGCTAAAAAGAAAGTGTTAATGACACTGTAGCTCAACATGGAGATGGGATAATTTAATGTGTAACAGTCAATGGTGCGATTAAGAATGCGGAAAGTTAAATGTCTAAGTAATACTAGATGTGAACATGAAGATATATAAATAATTTAAATCAAACATGGCCACAGGGGCCATGTTTTTCAAACAAAATTCAGAAAAATATGATGGCTCCAATCTAGTGGTCACCCCGAAGTTCCGTATGAAGTCTGGTGATAATCAGATGAGGGATGTCATCTGTAAGGTACCGTAAGCCAAAGAATTTAGTCATGTAAAGAGCAAAATCCACTGGCAACCATGTTTTTCAACAAAATTCACACAAATTTGATGGCTCCCATCTAGAGGTCACCCCGAAGATCAATATGAAGTTTGGTGATGATCAGATGAGGGATGTGACAAAGGATTTAGTCATGCATACAAAGAGTTAAATCCAAAATGGCTGCCGGAGCCACATTTGATAGATCCCATCTAGAGGTGATCCGAAACATGTCTGTAAATTTTCAAAAGAATTCTCCAATAAATGCAGACTGCAGGGTGTGCCGATGGAGTCAAATTTGAAATCCAAGATGGCTTGTTGGCCACGTTTTTGAAAAAATTTCGGAAAAATTGATACCTCCCATCTAGAGGTCACCCCGAAGATCCATTTGAAGTTTTGTGATGATCGGATGAGGGAGGTGGCCTGTAGGTTGTGCCGAAGGATTTAGTCATACAAAGATTAAAATCCAAGATGGTCATGTTGATAGCTCATATCTAGTCGTCACCCAAAAGATCCATATGAAGATTGGTGACGATCTGGCGAGTGATATGGTCTGTAGGGTGTGCCAAATGATTTAGTCATACAAAGAGTAAAATCCAAGATGGCTGCCTGTGGTGATGTTTTTCATTGAAAATATGATAGCTCCAATCTAGAATCAATAATAAACATGCCTGAAAATTTTCAAAACATTTCTCCAATAAATGCGGGCTGCTGGTGGCCATGCTTTAAAAAAAAATTGGGATATTGCGATATCATGCAGCTCACAAAGAAGCATATGGAATCACGAGCTGGGACCAACCCCTACTGTGAAGTAAGTTACAAGGTAGATTATTGATCGATCGAGGAACAAGTATTAACAAAGAAATATGTTCCTTGCCTTGTCTGCTCAATTTTATAAATTTCCATGTCAGAACGGGTCATGTGCAGCAGATGAATATTAGAAACTTCCCCGGTTTTGCACTGCATGGTGGAATATGATCTCCGTCTATGCCCAGGTTAGTCAGATTAGAGATTCATGATTAGCATACGTGTGGTGTATCGAGTGTCAATATAAAAATTGGTGGCCTCTTGGATTTCATTACCTTCCTAATGTTGGATTTGAAAGAAATCTTACATTCTCCGTGTCCCCGGACGGTTCTACCAGGGTTTCCACCAGGGTAAAAAATTTGGGTCAGTTGGAAACGACTGGCCTACCATGGTTTGGCTAACCATAGGTGATTTTTTTTAATTTAATGTCCAGAAACCCTCATTTCCTTGCACCTGGGAAGATCTAGATACGTTTTCTACATTTGGTGCATGACACTTTATATGAATCGCTATGAATTTTTTATGCACCACTTTTCATTCTTTACCACGTCGCCAAATCAGACCGCAAGCAGAAAAACTATGTTAACGCATTCGTTGCCACTAAAAGTTAACTCGTAGTAAATGGCTCCATGGGGACTGCTACTATGAGTTAACTCGTAGTGATGTCCATACCACATAAATAACAACAGAAACCACAAGAAACATTGGATTACACGCCAATATATATGCTTGAGATGATGATAGCGATGACGATGACGACGACAATGATGACAATAACGACGATGATGACGACGGCGATGATGAAGATTTTGATTAACATGATAACGATGTTGATGGCGATGATTATGACGATGATGTTATGATTATGGTAATGATGATGATGATGATGGTGGTGGTGATGATTGTGGCGACTGTGACGACGACGATGACGACGACGAAGACGATTATGGTGATGATGATGATGAAGACGACGACGATGACGACGATGATTATGATGAATATGAGGATGAAACGACGACGACGATGATGATGATTATGAGGATGATGGTGACGATGATGATAATGGTGATGATGATGATTATGATGATGATTATGATGATGGTGATGATTATGATGATGATTATGATGATGGTGATGATTATGATGACGATTATGATGATGATTATGATTATGATGATCATCATGATGATGGTGATGATGATGATGATAATGGTGATGGTGGTGATGATGATGATGATGATGATGATGATGACGACGATGATGATGATGATTATGATGATGATGATGATGATGGTAGTGATGATGATGATGATAGTACAAATATGCACCTCTGCCATATGAAAATGGCAAGCCAGACAACAGTGGCCCCCTTTTGTAAATATATGTATATGTTAATTATTTAATACTCTGTATTCGCCACTTAATTGTGACATTGAGTGAAATAAACAATCAAACAATCAATCAATAAAAAGAGCAACTCAAATGTTTTGTTAGATGGGTCATTCTCCCAAAAGCGTAATATATATTATGTTCATTTCATTTTTCAAAATTGCTGCTTTATGTACAATGGAACAAGGTTCCGTTTTTATGAAAGGGGAGTCCGTTGTATAAAATAACATGATCTATCTCCATCTTCCATTTATCTACGCGTATTTATGAACCTTCAAACTAACCAGAAGTCAGTGGTGTTACCTGTGCAAACAATGAACATTCAAGTTAGCAACACCCAAAAGACAACAAAGCGCGGATAGTGTCTGTTGATATTACACCCAAAGTTATTCTTCTATACTCAATATTCATATTAAAATATATAGACATCACATCAGGTTCTGATTTTTGTAGCGGGCTGAGTGACGGTGTTGTACAACGGAAAGTGGTCAGTGGTGTTAACAAAATCTAATTATTATTTATGGTAATACAAAACAGTCGAGAGTAGAATTACTGATCTTTGCTAAGTTCTGTTGCAGTCATTCTTGAAAGTCATGGGGGAGTTTTGAAATATCCCAGAAGGTTAAAGTGGATATAGACCATCAAAACAGGTTAATTAAAAATTGTATCTTTTTTAGTCAGTGGTGTTAACTCCCATATGCAGGCATGCTATCACAATTTGCCCACAAAAGCACCATAAAATTGTAAAATGAGGAATATAATTTAAAATTTATGCAAACAAAACAACCTTGGTATAAAGCAAAGGGAGGTATATTTGATTGTTTGTTGAAATGTCTGTGGTGTTACCATGTCAGTGGTGTTACTATAGATGCAACTTAATTGTCACAATTTATAACTTGAACATCTTAAATCTTAAGAGTTGTTTGCAGAAAAGGAATATGTTTAATTGTTGTCGAAAACCTGGGCCATTTGATTCTCATAACACCAGACCTTGCATTGCACCGCGCATGGCTTGTGTTTTATGTCACACAGATAGAAGGCCACATGGGTTAAATATTTGAGTAAATGTATGAGTAGGTTATGTCAACAAAGAATTGGTCTACTATATGACAGAGATTCTCATTCAGTTTGGTCGAATAGACCTGTTCGCACACTTTAAATGGTTATACGTGAAACAGCATTCCATAGCCTTGGGTATGAGAAATACATGTAGATGTATGGTGGTTAGACCCTTTAATATGGGTTAATATTGAAACGACTCCAAACATAAAAATATAAACATTGTTTCCATACGATTGTACGTGGCTGTTAATAAAGGCCAAAATGGTGAATGTCATTGGTGTTACAATCGGCGTCAGTGGTGTTACTTTTTGTCAGTGGTGTTACCTGTGATTAATCATTTATCAAAATTTCCCATATCAGCTGCTTTTGCGAAGTGTGCACTTATAGACAGACAATGTATAGTCACTCCCTTACGGTTGGTGAAATGTCACATACCGCTGGTATTCTCAGAGCCATCAGAACATATGGGTACGGTATACTCAACTATTGACCGACTTTACGCTTTCTCGAGTGTATGGTGCTGGTTCAACATTTCATGGGCCAGTTAATGTGCAAATTTTCATCACAATTCTATGTTAACACAACTAATCTATTTGTAGAAATATACGGAATGTGTACACCTTATGCATAGAACTACCTCATGGGGCACCATTGTGCAGTAACACCACTGACATCGTTTATTGCGTCATCTTCTAAGAACGTTTTCCTGCCTGCAAGATAAAGAGTGTCACAGTGCGCCACTATATATCGATAGCTTGCTGGTCACATACTAGTATCTGATTTTTCACTGGGGATAAAAATAGAACTTGTTGAATAGTTTGAATTTTTTTATTTTTCAAAACGAATCTATACGCTTTCATGAGAATGACCCAGATATGCATTAAAACGCCGACCTCTGAAGTTTCCCGTGTTTTATTGCCATCAGTGACAAAACTGACAATCACCTTGCAGTAAAAACAATTTACTCACAGATGTGCAAATTAAGAGTAAGCCGTAGTTAATTAACACCTTTGCAATAACTCTAATCTTATGTTCGTTTGTGATGTTCGTTGTTTAGTAGCTTTGTATTCAAATAATGCTAATAACTCAAAAAATAAGTGATCAGAGTTGGAAATAACACCACATACACATAGAGTGAACCCACACGCACCCACAAACCAAATTTCACCCTTCTATTCCGCTTTTTGGACCTGTGTTCGTTTGTGTTCGTTGTTTAGTAGGACCGCACAAAACATGCTTTAAGTGTCATTTTCCGCCTTAGTTTTCTTCTGCTTGGTTCTGCTTGGTACTGCTTGGTATTTCGACGTTCCGTTTGCCAGTACGTACTGTGGTGATATCAAACAGAGCTATGCTCTGATAATAAAAGTCAGGTTTACGCAAATTACGGACTAATCAAAGGTGTGAACAGCAATAATGCCGTACTGTGATGCGTCCTACATTCTAATAGCTAGGAAACTTGGAAGATAATAAATAATTTAATAACAATGCATCATAAACTACCGTAACTCAAACGACTTTCTCTATTTCCCTTGACGAACGTTCGGTGTAAAATCTCTCTTATATGTCAATCTAAATGAACGAGGAAGTGAAAACGAAACTTGTCTGTTATTTATTTTTGGGTTGAGTCTCGTCAAAATAAAAGTGCGCCCACAAATCTACTATTTTGTCATGAATGAAACGCGTTTGGTAAATTTCTTCTCCCAAAAATTCTTTAAACTAGCCCATTTTTTTTAGCAACGGATATTATATTTTAGTTTCGGTTTCACTTTCCCATTCACGCAAAAGTTCAAGGAAATGAAGATTTTGAACCAAATTACAGGAAATATACTCATTTTCTGATAAAAGTCTTGCAAGATGGTAGACTTATGACAATAAGGTGTATATTTATTCCATTTCTATGATGACATTAAGATTCAGCGGATCTGCCGTTTTACTATACTATTCATATAATTCGTTAATATAACAATAACATGATTTTTGAGGGCATTATGGTTTCTTAACGGCCCGATAGGAATGATTAACAGCCAGAGGGCCTATAAGCGGCCCGAGACGAAGTCGAGGGCCGCTAATAGGCACGAGGGCTGTTAATCATTCCGGGAGGGCCGTTAAGAAACCATAATGCCCGAAAAATCATGTTATTACTATTATTTCCACACACTATCATTATGTAAGTGTCGTACCCCGACAACAAATATTTCACAACATCTCCGAATTAACACAATTTAATCAAAATATATAATAAGATATTTTTTTAATTTACATAAATTCGCATGGATCGTCTGGGTTGTGTGCAAACAATTATCACGTGATCAAAACAAAAATCATGTGACCAAAATACATCGAAATTAGGCAAAATATCACCGGCATCTGAGACCAAATAACTCGCGTAATAATGCTTAAATTGAAATAATATATACCTGTGTTTACCTTAGGATACCATTTAGTTAGGTATGTGTTCTATGTAACACATGGCAATCGGGTATTTCTTCGTTAAAAAGCTTTATTAGAATAAAAAATTCCGAAAAAGTCATCGACAGTTTGGTCATGTGACGTGTCGGGCCATCTCGTGCTAACGACGAGCATATCCCATTAGCGCCCTAGGGCCATAATGAACTTACATATTCACGTAATTTAGTTAGTGTTATGGGATTTTATCGCAGGATAAAACGTCATTAATATTCTAGAGAATGCCCTTATAGGTGGAAATAATAATAATATAAATATTTTCATTGGTATCTGGGTATTCTCCACAGGCCTTTTAAACAGTGATAATTGAGTGTATTATATATATATATTTATATTTAATCCACTTAATTACCCTAATATCTTTCCTATAGAGAATAGCGCTGATTTGCGACATGCACACAACATATATTATCTTGAGATCTCGACATAATTATCTCGAGATCTCGAGACAATATCTCGAGATCTCGAGACAATATCTCGAGATCTCGAGATATTATCTCGAGATCTCGAGATATGATCTCGAGATCTCGACTTAATTATCTCGACATCTCTCGAGATCTCGAGATAATAACTCGAGATCTCGACTTAATTATCTCGAGATCTCGACATATTATCTCGAGATCTCGACTTAATTATCTCGAGATCTCGACATACCATGCATATTTAAACATCTAATGTAGTGGCATGAATGCGACAACAACCAAGAAGTAACGCGAGCAAGTCACTCTCTGTCTCTCACTCAAACTGTTTAATCTTCTCCCCTCTCTCTCTCTCTCTCGTTCTTTCATGAGTCCCGGTACATACAAATCGACTTGGTTCAAATCTGGGAATCTCGATTGATAATCTGGGACTCGGGTCTCTGTCCCTCCACCTCTCTCACTCTCTCTCTCTCTCTCCCACTCTCTCTCTCATCCTGTCTGTCTGTCTCCCCCACTCCAATGGACTTGGTTCAAATCCGGGAATTGAATCCGGCTTATTCTCGACTGATAATCTGGGACTCTGTGTCTCTGTCTCTTTCCCACTCTATATCCCTCTGTCTGTATGTCTGTCTGTCTGTCCCCCCCCTCTCTCTCTCTCTCTCTCTATATATATATATATATATATATCTCCCGTTCGTTCGTTAGCCGCTGATCATTCGAAAGGCGGCGCATGTGCAGCATATATAGTATATATATATATACCTGTCGTCTTGACTTAGTTCCGGAATGCAAATCCGGGTTATTCTCGATCGATAATCTGGGACTCGGGTCTATATATCTCTCTCTCTCTCTCTCTCCATCTGTCTGTCTGTCTCTCTCTCTCTCTCTCATTCGCTCATTAACTCCTGATCATATATATAAATAAACTTAGGCGCACAAACTACATGATAAATTAATGGGAATATTGCAGATTTGAAGGCAATATCATACGACTTCCCCGTCGAGATAATTTCTCGCCCAATGTTTTGAGTTTTGCAAAGAAATGTAACTCTAACATACCCGTTATTTCGTAAAAAATCACCCTTACGAAATAACGGGCATACCAAAAGAATGACACCACAAAGAGACACGTTTCAAAAACACTATAGGAAAAATCACTTGTAGGGTGGGTGGGCTTGGGGGAGGTGGACGGCACTATCTAACAAACTTCAGCCCAAAATGTTCTTGACGGGGAAGTCGTGTGAGATTGCCGATTTGAATTCATATATAGTACCCGTCTATCAGAATCGGTGCGACTAATTTTTATATTTTAGTCATTTAAGGTCGTATTGACCCTTTCCGCCGGACCCATATACTCCAATATTATAGCGATGTATAGGGTATTCTGTCTGCTTAGGCGCACAAACTACTGGATAAATTATATGGGTCCGGCGGAAAGAGTCCCAGATTATCAATCAAGAATAAGCCGGATTCGATTCCGGATTTGAACCAAGTCGATTGGAGCGAGGGCGACAGACAGACAGAGTGAGAGAGAGAGAGAGAGAGTGAGAGAGAATGTGTGAGAGGTAGGGACAGAGACCCGAGTCACAGATTATCAATCGAGATTCTCGGATTTGAACCAAGTCGATTTGTATGTACCGGGACTCATGAAAGAACGAGAGAGAGCGAGAGAGAGATAGAGATGGGAGACAGACAGACAGTTTGAGTGAGAGACAGAGAACGACTTGCTCGCGTTCCATCTTGGTTGTTGTCACATTGCCACTACATCAGATGTTTAAATATGCATGTTATGTCGAGATCTCGAAATAATTATGTTGAGATCTCGAGATATTATCTCGAGATCTCGAGATAATTAAGTCGAGATCTCGAGATAATTAAGTCGAGATCTCGAGATAATATGTCGAGATCTCGAGATAATTAAGTCGAGATCTCGAGTTATTATCTCGAGATCTCTAGATAATTAAGTCGAGATCTCGAGATAATATGTCGAGATCTCGAGATAATATGTCGAGATCTCGAGATAATATGTCGAGATCTCGAGATAATTAAGTCGAGATCTTGAGATAATTAAGTCGAGATCTCGAGATAATATCTCGAGATCTCGAGATAATATGTCGAGATCTCGAGATATTATCTCGAGATCTCGAGATAATTATGTCGAGATCTCGAGATAATATATGTTGTGTGCATGTCGCAAATCAGCCACCGTACTATTTACCGAGAACAACCGAGAACAACCGAGAACAAGGTTTAAAATGCCTTATATACATTAAATAAGAGTGTTTTATTTGAAATATCTACAGTAGACATCGATATTTTCATTAAAATATTAACTTTTATGCATTTAACCGACATATTCTTAACAAATTGTAAGCGCCACCGAGCGACGATCTCGTTTAACATACAGCGTATCGGCTTAATTAATTAAGCTTGTTCTCGGTTTGTAGTGTCTTCTCGGTTTGATAATTAAGCTTGTTCTCGGTTTGTAGTGTCTTCTCGGTTTGACAAAAATTTAAACTTCCATCAGCTTTAATAATATTATTCATGGATTCACAATTGTTATTAGTCCAAAATTTAGGTATGTTTTTATTTTGCTTTCGAACGTCAAATATTTTAGTTCGTAATCTCGGCATGAATGAATTTGTCAAATATCGTCAGTTTTGCGTAAGTATGTCAGCTTCTGTCTCATCGTATGTCATAGATTGGTGTAAACATATTTTATTCCAATCAAAAACATATATATTAAAACATTTGACATACATTTTACATGAGTAATAAAAATAATGTCATATTCTACATTGATTGGAAAAGGGATTAAACAACAAGCCCAAGGGCTTTTGTTAAGTTTGCTCCCCTTTTGTTTCGCGCCCGCTCTACCTTGATTGATTGATGGGGTACGAGTATGGTATACTTTATCTAGCCCATTCCTTGGATTTTACAGAGGGTAATGAATATTTCAGGGTCCCTGAACTAGTTACATATGTACAATGAGTACTAGCTAATACAAAATTGAATAAGAGCATTAATTAGAAGGAGAAGAAAACACCGACCTTTGATTCCCAATGTGTTGTTATAACTACAATGTTATGCACTCACACATCGCAGTGATTAACAGTGATTAACAAACAGTAACGGTAATTAGTTTACACAACTCAATTAATTCTGATCACCAAACAGACCCAGGTCCCGTTAATTAACACTTAGGCACGACTCTCTGCTCTGATAATAAAAGTCAGGTTTACGGACTAACCTGCGAGCACAGCCCAGATAACATGACATGGTTGGGCCAAAGTTGGCACAACCACCCTCTGAATGGTTGGGCCAATGTTTTGCCAACGTAAGTTTGCTCATTGGGTCAACATTGGCCAACATATTGGACCTACGTTGGGCCAACGTTGGACGACATATACAGAGCGTTGGCCCCACTTTGGAGCCAACATTGATATCCAGACCACATGGTTGGTATAACGTTGGCCCAACGTTGGAAACTAAACCCATTGGTTGACATAACGTTGACCCAATGGAGGGACAACGTTGGAACCTCAAATAAATTGGTTGGCATAACGTTGGGGAATTATATTTGTTATTTTTTTTGGCATCCAATAATCTGTTCATAATTCAGTTACCACCGTCAGCCACCATGTCACGATATCTGATGCAAGTTTGTGAGAAACTACTATGCATATCAGTGCATGATGTAAGTATTATCCGCTATAATAATTTTAACTCATATGTATGCTGACGTGCAAACATTCAGAACTTTGTGATTCCGAGAAAAATATTGGGAAAATAATTAATTAATTTTACACAAAATAGTAGTTTCTCACAAACGTATACCTACTTCGGATAGCGACCCGATGACCGATGGTGGCATCTAAAGAACGAACAAATCCTTGAATTCCAAATTAAAGAAACTGATTCTTTATTTGCTAAAATCAATACCAGCATGACGCCTGATCCGTTGTCCACGTGCTTAGAGTTTGACGTCAGAGCTTTCTACATAATTTACATTGGCATTACAACATTGGGCCAACGATATACCAATCGACACCATCCAACGTATTTTATGACATATCGTTGCATATATTGTGTCAGCAATGATTGTACGTGTGTTTACGGAACATAAAGTATCGGCATATCATTGAAATGTATCACATGTACGCTATATATATATGTAATTGGGCTGCCATGAAGCTGTTAGCGTTGGCCCAACATTGGACCAATGTTATAATTCCAACTGTTGCATGGGAGGAATACCTTAATTGGGGTCAACTAAGGGCCAACAACGTAAACCCAACCAATGAGATGTGCACAGTAAATTCCATTTTCATGTTGGCATTGGCCCAATTCCAATGGTTGGGAGGAATACATTGGGCCAACCAAGGGCCAACCACGCCAACCCAACCAATTTACTGTAGATAATTCCGTTGGCATGTTCGCGTTGGCCCAATGTTGGGCCAAAGTTATATTTCCAACGGTTGGGAGAAATACGTTGGGCCAACCAAGGGCCAACAACGTCAACCCAACCAAACCTAATGCTAACCGTGCGACATTATGCCAACATTGGCCCAACGTAGTCATGCTATCTGGGAGGGGTTTGACAATTAAGATGATAGTAAATGAAATAAACATATATTGCTAAATCCACAACACCGCTGAATATGCTTTAGCTATGAGACAACTATCAATAAAAGACAATTCCAGCCCAAGCTGGTTCATTAAAGTGCATGAGAAAGTTATAACCATGAAATATGACATTGCCGACCCACAATTATTCTACAAACTACAATAGACAAAAGTGCTGTAAATGAATGGAAACAGACGTGCAAAACGGCCATCCATCAATACTGGCACTGACAAAACGAATTAGAATTTTCGAATAAATCAAGTCTAAATCTTATCAAACTACTAAACAATTCCTCCAAAGACCCACATTTGGTATGGGCCCGGCAGCCGCTAAACATTCACCGGCGGCTACAAGAAAAGCCATCATAAAAATCTGGCTCATGACTAATACATATCTTCTCCAATCAATCATGAATAAATTTAGAAAAAACTTGACCAATACAGAATGCCAACTACATTTATGCAAATTTAATCTCCATTAGAAGATATAGCTATTTAATTGCTCTGCATATACAAAGCAAAGACAAACCTTTTCTGTTATAGTATTTTGCATAGAGCTCTTAAGTATTTTAGGTTTTTATATTTATTTTTAACCTGCCATGTGTGGGGTGCTCCTATAAATAAAGGAGGGATCTCCTACACTCAACTGAACTATAATATAGAATATATATATGTAATATAAAGAATAGGGTGGTTTTTAGCTCAACTTTACTTTGTAAAGTTTGAGCTATTGCCATGGCTTTGTCGTCCGTCGTCTGTGGGCGTGTGTGTGTGTGATGCGTCAACAATTTCCTTTAGCATGGGCTACAGGTCGTACCTTTGGTCGAATCATTATGAAATTTGTCATAGCTGTTGACATTGACATGTAGATGGGAACGAGTCATTTTGGGTTCATTCGGGAAAAAAACATGGCCGCCAGTGGCCATCTTGGATTTCAATATTCAATCCATTAGCACGGGCTACAGGTCGTACTGTTTGTCTGATCATCATGAAATTTTTCATGGATGTTAATATTGACATGTAGATGGGAACGAGTAATTTTGGGGTTGTTCGGCCAAAAAACATGGCCACCGGCAGCCATCTTAGATTTTACTCTTTGCATGACTAAATTCTTTGGCACGGCCTACAGGTCGTACCTTTGGTCGGATCATCATAAATTTTTTAGGGATGTTAACAATTACATGTAGATGGGAACGAGGCATTTTGGGGTCATTCGGCTAAAAAACATGGCCGCCAGCAGCCATTTTGGATTTTACTCTTTGTATGACTAAATCCTTTGGCACTGGCTACAGGTCGTACCATTAGTCTGATCATCATGAAATTTGTCATGGCTGTTGAAATTGGAATGTAGATGGGAACGAGTCATTTTGGGGTCATTCGGACAAACAACATGGCTGCCAGCAGCCATCTTGGATTTCAAAATTCAATCCATTAGCACAGGCTACAGGTCGTACCTTTGGTCTGATCATCATGAAATTTTTCATTCGGGTTCATTCGGGAAAAAAACATGGCCGCCAGTGGCCATCTTGGATTTCAATATTCAATCCATTAGCATGGGCTACAGGTCGTACTGTTTGTCTGATCATCATGAAATTTTTCATGAATGTTAACATTGACATGTAGATGGGAACGAGTAATTTTGGGGTCATTCGGCCAAAAAACATGGCCGCCGGCAGCCATCTTAGATTTACTCTTTGCATGACTAAATTCTTTGGCACGCCCTACAGGTCGTACCTTTGGTCGGATCATTAAAATGTGTCATGGATGTTAACAAGGACATGTAGATGGGAACGAGTAATTTTGGGGTCATTCGGCAAAAAAACATGGCCGCCAGCAGCCATTTTGGATTTTACTCTTTGTATGACTAAATCCTTTAGCACGGGCTACAGGTCGTACCTTTAGTCTGATCATCATGAAATTTGTCATGGCTGTTGAATTTTATTTCGAGAGATAAACTTACCTTGTATACGCTATAGAATTATCGGCCTTGGCCCTTCTAGCTCGCCATTCCGGGTTGTGACTGGATTCGTTTCGTTTACGAATCCAATTTTTTAACAATCGTGACGTCACACCGGAATTACCCCTCGAAAGAAGTCGATCTACTTCAGTATCTTCTTTGGCGCCGTTCGCGATAGACGCGTCCAACTTAGCTCGTTATCATGTCTGAGGGAGAAACTTCGGCGAACGAATCAGAGTTTTCGACACCCTCTTCGTCAAAAAAACCTAGAAAGGCGACGAAATATGATAGAATTCAGAAGGATTTTGATGATAAAATGAAGAATATGCGCGATGGATTCGACGGCAAATTGAACAAAATCCTTGAGATAGTAACGACTAACCCACAAAGGGGAAGGTCTGAAACTCAATCACATATGCCAAACCCACAAAGGGAAAACATTGGTAGTGATAAATCACCTCACAAGTCACAAAGACTGAGTTCATCTAGTTCTGAATCTAGTGATGAGGAAACACCTCAAACACAAAAAGATCAGAATGCCTTATACCTTGACACCTCAGCAGAGGATTTTGATGAAGAGGACAGCAGCACAAATGCTGATAACTTCATATCAAAAGGTCTTATCGAATTATTCGTTGACGATGCCTTACCAAAACAAAAGAAGGTGAAAACAGGCATTGGATTGGAAGATTGTCAGAAAACAGTTTTGTCTCAGAGCTGGAGAACTGATTCACCAAACTCACTGACAGCCTTCACCGAGGAAAGTGTGGAGAAGGTGTTTTCGGTCCAAACCTTGTGACTTTCTTGAAGCAGAGAAAGGATTCCAATAAAGCACTAGATGAGATTCTCCCTGAAGTCAGGAAGAAAGTTGACAACAAAAGGAAGAATGTCAGTTCTGATGAAAAACAGGGGTTCAAATTCAAAAAGCCTTACCCGTCTCACGATAATTATAACCAGCAGGACAGACCAAAAGCTGTACCACTGAGATCGGGACGTGGCTTTCCGAGACAAATGCCAAGTGCAACAGTCAGCAGACCTCCTCCTGAGAAATCTGAGGGACATTACAATCAGGATTCAACGAGAGGAACTTTTCGGATCCCGAAATTCAGCACAAGACCATCCACCAAGCGTGGAGGAAAAAGATGACTCGGTGAGTACTCATATGAATATTCATGCAAATATCCCGGTCGGGGGTCGCTTTTCTCACTTTGCAAAAGCATGGGAGGAAATAACAAAGGACGAATGTATCTTGAACATAATAAATGTGGGATACAAATTCCAGTTCTTGAAAATCCCACAATTCAGTTGAATAAAACCAACATGGGTGGACAAGGTAACTCTGAAAGCTTTAAAAGAAGAAATAACAAATCTTTTGGCTTTAAATGTAATAGAAAAAGTACCAATCCACAATTTGCAGTAAGGTTTTTACAGTACGCTATTTCTGGTACCAAAAACAAATGGAGAAAAGCGACCAGTGATAAATGTGAAACCATTAAATGTTTTCATAGAAAAACAGCCATTCAAAATGGACACGTTAGTCAAAACATTGAAAGTTGTTCAGCCAAACGATTGGGCATTTTCCCTAGACATTCAGAAAGCATTCATGCATGTGAAACTATATCCAGCCCACAAGAAATATCTACGTTTTTATGTAGACGGCATTGCTTATCAATTCCGGACCTTGAATTTTGGGCCAACATGCTCTCCAAGAATTTTGACAAAACTGAGTACGGCAGTTGCGGGATACCACAGGAAAAGAGGATTGAGACTGATCCTCTATCTAGACCATGGTTATTCATAAATCAATGCCCTCATCAATTAATTCTAGATCAGAAACTTGCTCTGAGAACGCTGAAAAGATTAGGGTTTCTGATAAACTTAAAAAAATCTCAATTGACTCCTACTCAAAGAATCACTTATTTAGGAGCAGAATGAACCTGGGCAAGGGGATTGTAGTCCCAAGCATGGAACGAGTTTGCAGTTTACATCAATCAATAACTCAATTGAAGGAAGGGCAGAATACAGCCAGAACTTACCTTCAGATTATAGGCAAGATTGCTTCATGTTTGGAACTCATTCCCAATGCCAGATTGTTCATGAGGCCAATTCAACAACAACTTTTGAGTCATTGGAAGGTAGGGATGGATATGGAAATGGTAATTCCATATTCAGCAAATCTGACACAACATTTGAATTGGTGGTTACATTTACCAAACATTTTAAAAGGCCGATCCATTGTATCAGAGAAGATAACAAAGGTGGTCACGACCGATGCCAGTTTGATGGGATATGGGGGACATATGGATGGTCAGATAGTTCAGGGCTCATGGAAAAGGGAGGAACAACACCTGCATATAAACAATCTAGAAATGAGAGCAGTGTTTCATGCCATAAAACATTTCACACCTCTCCTGAGGAACCAGAACATTCTGGTGTTCACAGACAATACCACTGTGATGCATTATATCAACAAACAGGGGGGGACTCGATCATGCCTTCTCAATCAAGTTCTGTGGGATCTCTGGATATATGCCTTAGAGCACAACATGAACCTCCAGGCTACTCATATAGCCGGGAAGGACAATATTATTGCAAATCACTTAAGCAGGAAGAAAAATTTCCAATCTAGAATGGGAATTAAACGATGGTATAATCCAGAAAATATTTCAAAAATGGGGGTTTCCCCTCATAGACTTATTCGCAACAAAACTCAACAAAAAGACACCACTGCATGTTTTACAGTTGGTATCCCCATCCAGAGGCATTAGGGGTGGACGCCCTGATACAGAACTGGGACAATCTGTTCGCATATGCTTTTCCTCCCCTAGCCTTAGTACACAAAGTTCTCCGATATATGCAACAATTCACATGCCAATTAATTCTGATAGCTCCATACTGGCCGAATCAGGTGTGGTTTCCAATATTGTTACATCTGTTAATAGACAAACCAATTTTGATACCACTTCAGAAACAACTCCTCACACAGAGAGGGTGGTTACACCACCCCAACCCACAGTCTCTGAAAATGACAGCTTGGTCACTCTCAACCGATTCATCCAAACAGATGGAATTTCAGAACAAGCTAGAAATTTATTGTTATCATCATGGAGAGCAGGAACTAAACAAGATTATTGTCAGAAATTTATCAGATTCCGAAGTTGGTGTAGTGAACGGGAAATAGATCCCTTTTCAGCCAATTTGAAGCATTGTATGAATTTCTGATCAGATCTCTTTAGTTCTGGGTTAAAATACAGAATTATTGGTGGGTACAGATCTATGCTCTCGGCATACATTCCACCCATAGACAGTAAACCAGTAGGACAACATCCTCAGATTATACGCCTTTTGAAAGGGGTTTTCAACAGTAGACCACCAACTCGTAGAATGGTACCAGAATGGGATTTACATACAGTACTGAAGTTACTGCAGGGCCCTCCCTTCGAACCATTGAAGAAAATTTCACTTAAGAACCTCACATTCAAAACAGTGTTTTTGGTGGCCATCACCTCATATAGAAGGTGTAGTGATTTTAAGGCCATGTCTATAGAACAGGGTGCCATGTCCATTAGTCAGAAGGGTATTACCTTTCTGAGAAAAGGTTTGTCAAAACAAGACAGGCCAGGACATATCAGCCCTCTCATTCATATTCCTAAGTTTACAGCAAACAGAAAGCTTGATCCAAAGAGAATTCTGGAGACATATTTAGAAAAGACCAGACCTCTGAGAGGTTCACATACTGCATTATTTTTGTCAATAAACAAACCCCACAATCCTGTATCAAGTCAAACATTGTCCAACTGGATTGTGAAGACAATTAAAATGGCTTATTCTAATTACAGGTCAGAACAAGCAAAAGGGACTATTAAAGGACACTCTACAAGATCAAGGAGCTTCACTTAACTCAATTCTACAGAGTGCCGACTGGAGCTGTCCAAATACGTTCATAAAGTTCTACATGAAGAATGTGGAGTCAAATGTAAATGTGTTATTTGATGATACTTGATTATCTATTCAAATGTTATTCGAGGATTCGAAAGATGGAGTCCAACTGTATATATGTTTAATGCAGAAACTTAAAAAAAAAAAAAACAGAACATTCATCTATGTTGTTCAACAAGAATCAACAGATGAGGCAGATGATGTAGGATGCAAAAGAGAACTACATCTCACCACACAAGTCGCTGCTTTGGAATCAGGAGAAATTCTATAGCGTATACAAGGTAAGTTTATCTCTCGAAATAAAATTTCTAGATTTGGAACAATTCCAAATTTTATGAGAGAGTAATACTTACCTTGTATACGCCCTTCCCACCCTCCTCCCTGGCGATTTAGTTTCTTTTGGATCGCTCTGGCGCCAAAGGAAACTGAAGTAGATCGCCTTCTTTCGAGGGGTAATTCCGGTGTGATGTCACGATTGTTAAAAAATTGGATTCGTAAACGAAACGAATCCAGTCACAACCCGGAATGGCGAGCTAGAAGGGCCAAGGCCGATAATTCTATAGCGTATACAAGGTAAGTATTACTCTCTCATAAAATTTGGACTTGTTCCAAATCTAGAAATTTTTAAGAGTCATAACTTGAACAAATATCAACGGATTTCAAAGATATTTGGTATATGAGTTCACCTGACCATCACCTAGAAAGCATTCGCAAGCCAGGTCTGGCCGGATATTTTTACCGGAGTTATTGGACTATGGACGACGTCACAGGGCTCATTTCCAAAATGTCAACGGATTTCAAAGATTTTTGGTATATGAGTTCACATGACCAGTATCTAGAACGAGTTCGCAAACCAGGTCCGGCCGGACATTTTCAGCAGAGTTATTGGACTATTATTATTTTTGGTGCAAATGGACGACGTCACATAGCTAATTTCCACAAATGTCAGTACCTAAAATGAGTTCGCAAGCCAGGCTTTTTGACAAAATCCCACCTCTTGTTTAGCACATACTGAGAACAAAAACATGGAGAATGCACTTCCCCAACTGCACAATTCGGCGGGGGATACCATCGTCTGCGTCTGCTTGTTTATATTAACTCATTCAGTGCCGGCGATCAGGGAAATATCCAGGGCTGTTTTGACACCTGTTACATGTATGGTCACCCGAACTCGGAGATGCTCAAATGTCCCCAAATTCCTAGTGGACCGTATTGACTCAACCTGAATTTTTTCAAGGCAATTCATCAACATGCTATGTAAATAAAAAAAAATTGCAGTTGCAATAGAGCCTTTGTTTCCATGTTCCATTTTGAAATCAGAAATATTATGTCATACATGTATTTATAATATCTGTATCGGTGTTGGGTCGGTGCAGAAGTTATATGGGGATGGTAGTACATGTATCCTCTGCTGGCAAGCAGGTGTCCCCAAATTATTTCTGGATTCTTTCCTGCTGGCGATGGATATATATACGTCGCCGAATGGTGCCCGCGCAGATGAACATTTCATTTAAAACATGCTCTGCTGGGCGAAAAACTCACAATTTCAATCTTGGTTCAATCTAATTACAAGTCACATTTTGGAAGACATAAATTTTCACCACCGGGGGAGGGGGAGCTGTTTATACACACATGTTCAAGTCTGGGAGTTCTATTGGCACCCTCTTTTGGTTTTTTTTTCTAACTCCATGGTACCTCACACTTCCGAACTGTTGGAAATTTCCAGCCTGGCACCTCATAATAACTATTTCACATGACCATACAGTACCCCTTGTATACCTATACATCTCACCATCGACACACCACCCCATCACCATATAGCCACTCCTTTGCACATTACCATACAATAGCTCCCTGTAGAACTATGCACCTTATCTATGACCGCACATTCCCTCCCTGACTGCTATTTGGACATACACCATATAATACGTTGATTTCCATGCTAATTGTCACTTGAAGAGCAGCCACATAATATGGTTTCACTCATTTCCATTTAGACGTTCTGCCCATTTCCATTCAAAAATATGGCCAGAGTCCCAGAAGACATTTTTGGCAAAATTCCATCATTTAAAAGGAATTTGTCATGCCTCAGAAGGTACAGGGACAACGATAATGAAACATGTAGTAGTCATTGGATTAAGCATAACATGGTAATAACCAAGTGAGTTATAATTTGCTAACTCTTGGGAACAGAGAATAATATTCCGGATATATGTACAAAAAATCTACTCTTTTTTTTACCAAATTGGTTGCCATTTTGGAAGCCATCTTGAGTAATATTGTCTAAAAACATGTTCGTGTGATGCATTTAAGACAGATCAAAACAATAAACATCTTTGATACCAAAGATAGTTCCATTTACTTGAATAAATGGCCCAAACCTGAAAAGTTAATTTTTGCCAATTCTGATGTCAAGTTTGAGATAGAAAAATCCAATAATTCTGGTAATGTCAGTAGTTACATTAGTAACACTTAACCAATGTGCATCAGAAATGTTAGAATTTAAAGTATATAAGACAGAATACCCAATTGTATTCATCGACCACCTGTACGCGATTACATGGCATGCTGGGCCAATATTTACTATTTCCCATGTTTTGGTCACCATTTTGGCAGCCATTTTCAGAACAAGTGACAATTTTGGTTCCATTGAGTTGAAATATTCAATTCAATTCAATTCAATAAGTTTTTATTTGATATTATAGAATAATAACATGTTATATACAACAGGATCCCACAAAAGCTGGGCTTATGAGGGCAGGACCCTTATACAAATATATGAGATTAATATTATATTGATATTAAAGTTGCTGTGTATATTTATAGGTGGTGCAATGGTGTGCGACAAATATAAAGATTTTGGGGATGGGTATGGAAGGGGTGTGGGCAGGGGGGGAGGGGTGTGGGCATGTCACAGTTCACAGTATATTTTCATGTTGCAATGATATAATTGGTCATGTAAATACCAAGTTCCTTCTCATGCTGCGACCTGATGTAGATGCATCATATCACAACCCACATGAGTCGATCCAGGACATCTAAATATTATATTAGAATTTATTTACTTATACATGAAATTACTATATATAGATGCAGAGGTTGAGACATGTTTCGATAGATTAGATTTGGTTCATTCTGAGTTATCCATTGGTTAATGTACGGATTTCAGTATGGGATGACACGTTAGATATATAATACATGCAGATGAAATATTCAGACTGTTCTTTCCCCTCACCATGTAGGGCTAATCAGAGTAGGAGGAATTATACATTAAGAGTATGAAACAATAAGGAGCTTGTCCTAATCTGAATAGCCCTGTGGTGACAGAACTCTGTTTTGTACTACTATTAGAGTACATGTTGGTAACCAGGGAGGAGTACTATTCAGTGGGGGAGGTTGGTTTATGTTGCTTGTTAATGAAATATTCTTTCAGATATTTTGAGTAATTGCTATCATTTTCTATTCTGAGTTTGCAGTCAGTTGGTAGTTCATTCCACAGGCATCTGGCTCTGGTTGATATGGCATTTTTTGCTTTTTTCGTTCTTTTAAATACACAGAATAGATTTGAATTAGCTTTGGACCGTGTATTGTAATTATGGATATCATGTAGGCTTGTAAATAGGGAAGTCAGTGATTTAGGGAGTTTCTTGTGGTGGAAATCATGTAAAATTTTAAGCAGTTGCATATTTCCAATGTCTTCAAGCAGTAATAAGTTGTGTTTCTTGCATATTTCCTGGGTATTTTTATTATTTCCATATGACAGTGTTGCAATTGCTCTGTTTTGTATTTTTTCAAGTTTTTGAAGATTTTTCACTGTTGTTGCACTCCATATAGCATTACAATAGGTGAGATATGGGATTATAAGTATCGAATAAAGTGATTTCATCGTATCCTTTGGTACAAACTCACTAACCTTACGCATGACTCCTAGGTTTCTAGATAATTTATTGATAATTGTATCCACATGTAAATCCCATGACAAAGTTTCTTCAATATTAATTCCTAGGAATTTAGTGTTTTTAACCCTTTGGACCAGTTTATCATTAATTTTTAGTTCCGGTAGAAAATTTAACGACTTACAAAGATCTGTATTTGTGAAAAGCATATAGTTTGTTTTATCAAGATTTAAAGATAATTTGTTAGCTAGAAACCATTTGTTCATTGCCTCCATTTCTTTGTTAACAACATCATAAGCATTAATAATGTCTTTATCTGAGTAAAATGCATTTGTATCATCAGCAAATAGTATTACCTTTAATTTTTTGCACACATTTGGAAGATCATTCATGTATATAAGAAAGAGAAGAGGGCCAAGTATTGATCCCTGTGGCACGTATACGCCACAGGTTATATTTGTTTGGCATGAAAAGTTGCCTTCGTACAGTACAGATTGCTTTCTATTTGACAGGTAGCTGCGGAACCAGTTCAGTGCAACCCCCCGACAACCATAGTGTTCAAGTTTATTAATCATTATATTGTGGTTTATTGTGTCAAATGCCTTGGATAAATCTAAAAAATACTCCAATGGTGTGTTCTTTTTTATCTAAAGCTTGAGTTATTTTTTCTAATAAATCAGTTAAAGCAAGAATAGTTGAGTGATTTTTTCTGAAGCCATATTGGCTACTATATAGAATATTGTATTTTGTAAGGTATTTATCCATTCTGTTGTACATCAGTTTTTCAAGAATTTTTGAGAAAATGGGTAGCACAGATACTGGCCTGTAGTTACTTAGAATTGTTGGGTCTTTAGATTTGTAGATTGGAATAACTTTAGCTACCTTCATGAGATCTGGGAATATGCCATTAGATAGGGAGAGATTACAGATATGTGTAATGGGTTTAATAATAAATTCGGAACATGTCTTCAGAATAGAACATTTCAGTTCATCAATACCTGCCGCCTTTTTAGAATTGATATTTTTTAATAAATCAAGGATCTCAAATTCATCAGTTGGGTGTGTAAAAAAAGAAGAAGTCTTGGGCTGATTAAGGTAGTCTGAAGGATTTTCACAAGATGTTATCTTGGCAGCAAGGTTTGGTCCAATATTCGTGAAAAACTCATTAAATTTGGCAGCAATTTCCTTCTTGTCATTGATGTATTTATTTTCATATAAGAACTCTGTTGTGGTGCTCTTACTCGATTTTTTGTTGAGAATGTTTTTGATTAGTTTCCATGTAGCATTAATGTTACTTTCATACTGTTGGAACTTACTATGATAAAAATGCTGCTTAGAAGTTCGAATAATTGAGTTTACTTTATTTCTATACTTCTTGTATTGCTCATTATTATATTTTGTTCTGTCTTTTATGAATATTTTATAAAGTTTATTCCTTCTTCTGATGGAGTTCAGTATACCTGTTGTTATCCATGGATTTTGATTATTAGATATTTGGACTTTCTTTCTCTTTTTTGGGAAGTTAAGATTATAAGTGTTCATTATTTTACCATGAAATATGTTATAGGCTTCATTGCAGTCCTGGTTATAAAGTACTGTGCTCCAGTCAGCCACTGAGATATCGTTGATGAAATTTTTTATGTTTTTCTTTGAATAGTCTCTTTGGTAAATAAAAATATCTTTGTTGGTTACTTTTTTGGCTCCATTATCCACAAGAAGGTAAATGGGCAAGTGATCAGTTATGTCTTCCACAAAAATACCTGCGTAAAATGATGAAGAGAGATGACAGTTGGAGAATATGTTGTCAATGAGGGTTGCGCTGAATTCTGTAATTCTGGTGAGTTTAGTTATTGTTGGCAGAAACATAAGTCATGGTTTGCCTCACTTAGTTTGCACAATTCTGTCCACTTCTTGAATATGACTAGAATCCTACCGGTGACTTTTGGTGATATTTCATACCGAGTTCTGTAAAATATAATTTTATGGGGATCGGAAGGGACTAGGACCTCATGAATGGCATATTTCATTGCTCCAATCATCAGTTAATATGAATAATACAAAAATAAAGTCGCAATTCTGAACCAGTTCCATATATACAGCAGAAACTGATCTAGAAGATATTAGTGAAAAAATGTCAAATTTTCCACTTACGGCTACCATTTTGATGGCCATCTTGATGGGAGTTCCAATTATATCTCTCAGATGCCAAATTTTAAATCGCATATTTCATGGTAAGATTAATTGCGACATTTAATAATTTATATAATCACAAAACGCTCTTTAAATTCGGAAAACCCTTAAAAGTGGGGTTAAAGTAAAATTTCAGCGTGGCTTCATATCTAATATCAATAAGTATGTGAATATGTACATATGTGCAAAGTTTCATGCTTTAGTCACAATTTGAACAATTGCCTTGAAAATTTGACTTAATCTAATCCACTAGTCAGTAATTTTATGTAGTTAGGACCATTACTGATGGTGTCAAATCTATATGTTATTACTTTGACTTTATTAGCTTCAAGTGTTTATAAAAATCATGGTTAGTTATCTTAAATTCTATATCTTTGCAGCTCTGAAAAAGTAGATGTTGCATGGTTATGGGACCAATGAAAAATTACATAGAGAACAAACACAGGAGGTTAAATATATACTAGAATTTAATATATCTGCATTTACTATGGGTAAGTTTCAATTTTTTTTTAAATATGGTTGAAATCTTATTGCTGTAAAACCACATTTATGTTCTAAAGCTTCAAATTCTGAAGATATTATTATTATATATTGTCAGCATGAGCAATAATAATAAAAAGTGAAGTACATTTATATTTATATAAAATTTTCATTTTCTGGATAATCACTTTAGTTTAGGTCAGCTGAATGGAATGAAATTTGGCATGCAGTTTGACTTTGTGTTCCGTCGGCCCATTTTATTTCAACTTGACCAAATCAAGTTTGAGCATATTGTCATCCGTCTAAACATAAAAAAATTTCTTTGGCACACCCACATTTCTCATTCGATCATCACCAACCTTAGTATGGATATTTGGGTGACATCTCGATGGCAGCCATCGATTTTGTTCTGAATTGGTTATAAAACATGGCCATCTTGGATTTCGCATTTAAATTCATCAGCACACTTTTCACCCCTCATTTATTGGAGAATTGATTTGAAAATTTATAGACTTATTTAGGATGATCTCTAGTTGGAGCTATCAAAGTTACTGTTTTTCAATAAAAAAAATGGCCACTGGCAGCCACTTTATACAGATCTTCAGTGATGACATCTAGGCAGGAGCCATCAATTATTTCCCAAATTTGTTAAAAAACATGGTCACCAGCAACCATCTTTCAAATTTGAATCCATTGGTCCAGTACCCTACAGCCTGCATATATCAAAGAAATGGTTTGAAAATTTACAGGTATAATTAGGACAACCTTTATATTGGAGCTATCGAATTGGAACAATTTTCAATGAAAAAACATGACTGCAAGCAGCTTAGGATCACCTCCAGATGGGTAGTATCCAATTTGAATGATGAAAACATGGCCACAGGCAGCCATCTTGGTTTTACTCTTTGCATGACTAAATCCTTTGGTACACCCCACAGACCACATCCCTCATTGGATCATCAAGTGACTCGATCTCCACAATTTCTGCAAGGATGGGTGCAGAAATAAAGGGGGCATCAATTCATTGAAAAAATAACAAAAAGGTGAACCCACAAAACATACACAATGTATATAATAAGCCTGGATTGAGCATATACCAGACTTTATAAGATTTTGATACAGAATTACCAATTTAATGTGGGTATTAAGAGTTATGCCCCTTGAGTTTATGCCAGATTTATATATAAATACTTGCCTCCTCACAAAAATAGTTTAATATCTATATTTGCGAATGTCTGTCTGTCTGTCTGTGTTCTATAGAAGTTCACAGGGGACCAGTGCTCACGCTGGACCGAAAAAAACTTTATCCAAAAGTTTAGCCAAATGAAAATTTTATTAGCCAATTAAATGAAAAAAACTTTAGCCAAATGTTTTTTGGCCAAATTAAAAACAATTTGGCCAAATTAAATCATCGTTTTCTGGTCGGTTCACAATTAACAGGGTTCGTACGCAAATGAAAAGTCCTTGAATTTCGACCCCTTCCTTGAAAAGTGCTTAAATTCAGTTTGTTCCTTGAAAAGTACTTGATTTCTCACTACCACCCTTGATAAGTACTTGAAGTTCTTTGTTTATTCAGGAGGAAATTGTTTACGAATAGTTAATAGTTTGAAAAGTTATCAATCATGTGTTTTTAATCCCTGCTGGGTAAAGACTTGTGCGTGCTTGTGGCTTTCGTCCGTAAAAGAAAATAAAAGTAAAGCTCATTGCAATGTTTGTCGGAAGGAATTTGACATCAGTGGAATGGGAGAGAGTGCAGTTAAATCACATTATTTCCACCTATAAGGGCATTCTCTAGAATATTAATGACGTTTTATCCTGCGATAAAATCCCATAACACTAACTAAATTACGTGAATATGTAAGTTCATTATGGCCCTAGGGCGCTAATGGGATATGCTCGTCGTTAGCACGAGATGGCCCGACACGTCACGTGACCAAACTGTCGATGACTTTTTCGGAATTTTTTATTCTAATAAAGCTTTTTAACGAAGAAATACCCGATTGCCATGTGTTACATAGAACACATACCTAACTAAATGGTATCCTAAGGTAAACACAGGTATATATTATTTCAATTTAAGCATTATTACGCGAGTTATTTGGTCTCAGATGCCGTTGATATTTTGCCTAATTTCGATATATTTTGGTCACATGATTTTTTTTTTTATCACGTGATAATTGTTTGCACACAACCCAGACGATCCTTGCGTATTTGTGTAAATTAAAAAAATATCTTTTTATATATTTTGATTAAATTGTGTTAATTCAGAGATGTTGTGAAATATTTGTACTTGTCGGGGTACGACACTTACATAATGATAGTGTGTGGAAATAATAGTAATAACATGATTTTTCGGGCATTATGGTTTCTTAACGGCCCTCCCGGAATGATTAACAGCCCTCGTGTCTATTAGCGGCCCTCGACTTCGTCTCGGGCCGCTTATAGGCCCTCTGGCTGTTAATCATTCCTATCGGGCCGTTAAGAAACCATAATGCCCTCAAAAATCATGTTATTGTTATATTCGAAAAGTGATAAGCACAACAAACTTTCAAAAATAGGCAACTCGCTTGATTTATTCCTCAAGAAGGACAATGAAAAGAGCACAATGCATGTTCCTGCACTGGACTTAGTTTAAAAATTATGTTTTTCAAAGACATGCTTCAACATTGGACATTAACATTTGTTATAAAATTGTGTGCATCAGAGAGGTATTTCAATGTTAGAGGAGGCTTGTCGGCTTGTAAACTTTTGGTAAGTGTATATGAACAAGTTAGAAGTCCTTGAAAATCAAGTATTTGGTCCTTGAAAAGTGCTTAAATAGTCCTTGAATTTGATTTTGAAAAATGTGTGGGAACCCTGAATTTAATGACTAAAATATTTGTTTTAAACTTTATTTGTTATACTCAGAATGAAAACATAATTAAAACAACACAAAAACAACTTTAAAATCAATATTATACGAACATATCATCACATATCACATAACACACAGGCAGATCAATTTATAAAACATTAATATAAAATACGACGGGATTTCACGTCGGACCATGCGCACGGACCACGGCCGCTAACAATGGCTTATTATAGTAAGGTGTTAACTGGTGAATATCTATTGTATTCAAATCTTTTATGAAGTTAAGCCAGGGATACATTTAATGATACACATTGCGTAACCACTGAGTTAAGAACTGCTCTTCTATCACGAACAAAGCAGACAGCTTAATTAATTACATAACCAGTATACAGCTTATACGTTTTGATGATTAGATGATGATGGAAATTGTGAATGATGGATACTATTCCGATCCGCCTATTTATTGGACATTACTAAACACCTTAAAACAGCAGCGGTATCACTAGTTAATCACCTATTCATTGTGCTCACTGATGACAACTCTCTTCAAAGCATACATGTTTCGTATTGTTTACATAGTCGGTGTCATCGACGGCGTATAAACAAAAAATCACTCTTTAAAACAACAGCGTCACCACTAGGTATTCACCTATTAATTGTGCTCACTCATAACAACTCTCTTCAAAGCATATATATAAACAAAAATACTGATCAGATGTCAATCAGTTGTATAATGTTCCCTTTGTACAGCCGCCACACGGAACGATATTTCATAAGTACGAAAATAACGAAATACCGGTACTTTCGTCACCTAACTTCGTCTTGAATGTCGATCTATTGAGCGCTTTTTAGCTCACCTGAGACGAAGTCTCCGGTGGAGCTATAGTCATCACTCCTCGTCCGTCGTCCGTCCGTGCGTCCGTCTGTCCGTCCGTCCGTCCGTCAACTTTTTTTTAAAACATCTTCTCCTCTGAAACCATCATACCGAATTGGTTCATATTTGGTGTGGATATTCCCTAGGTGACTCTCATTCAGATTTGTTCAAATGACGTCACTGGGTCAAATAGTTGCGAAACCAGGGCCATAACTCTATTCCTCCATAGTAATTCTTACAACAACTTCTTGTTCATAACCATTGTGCCGATTTAGCTAATATTTGGTATGGAGGGTCCTTGGGTGACTGGTGTTCAGATTTGTTCAAATGAGGTCACCCAGTCAATTAGTTGAGAAACCAGGGCCATAACTCATAGTAATTCTTACAATGACTTCTTCTAAAAAAATATTTGGCCTATTCAGCTTATATTTGGTACTGAGGGACCTTGGGTGACTGGGAATCAGATTTGTTCAAATTGGGTCACTGGGTCAAATAGGGGCAGAGCCAGGGACATTTCTAAAAACAAAAAATTAAATTTTTGCATTTTGACCTTTAATTTTTGTTTAGGACCCATCACAGTCTCATATTTCTTACCTACATTTTTCTTAGCATGTTCTTCATCTGTATGGATTTTGGTATTGTTTATTTAACCCCTTCCACTCTTGTTTTGATATAGAATTCATCCAAGACAGGATTACTCAAACATCAACACCAAATTTGGTATATGAATTTTTGACACTTATATACAGATCAAGTTAAAATATGGGTTTGATCCGATATATTTTAACAGAGTTATGGCCATAATTCCCCAAAAAATAATAAAATATTCAGGAACTCCTTGATCAATTTATGTAGGCAGAGTCCCCAGGGAGTGTATTCATGTCATTCATAATTTAAATGAGATTAATGGTGTTATCAATGAAGCACCCTTGTTGTTTACATTATCACTCAGTGGTCATTAAAATCAGATTAATTTCATTTTCTTCAAGTGTCTGGCATTGGAGGTATGAGGTTCCCAGAGGGTGAATTCATGTTGTTCCACACAGCAGGCTAGCATAACCAAATACACCCTCTGAGAACATTATTCTGCTTAGGCCTCATCTTCTGGGAAGTATCTAGAGTCTCAAGATCTCATTCTGCTTAGGCCTCATCTTCTGGGAAGTATCTATAGTATCAAATTTACATTGTTGTTAGTTAAATTTCCCTTCTAGGAAGTTTCTGTATCCCTTAATTTGCAGAAGATAAAATTCATGATTGAGGTGCCCAATGGGTGAACATCACCAATTTCAACTGGGGAACTTCAATCTTATTCTAGGTCTTCCATAGCAGTTGAGGGCCTTATCAGAATGAGGTCCCCAGAGGGTGAATTTACTGATACTAGCCCGCTGTGCAGGAAAGCGTCACTAAATTCACCCTCTGGGGACCTCATTCTGCAAATAACAGACAGACTATCTCAAGGCTTGATTGTATAATACAGTGTGTTGCTTGAGGCCAGACATGCACAATGTAGGAACAGACATGCTTGTAGTGATGCTATCCCACATAGCGGGCTAGCATCACCAAATTCACCATTTGGGGACCTCATTCTGCTTAGGCCTCATCTTCTGGGAAGTATCTATAGTATCAAATTTACATTGTTGTTAGTTAAATTTCCCTTCTAGGAAGTTTCTATATCCCCTAATTTGCAGAAGATAAAATTCATAATTGAGGGGCCCAATGGGTGAACATCACCAACTTCAACTGGGGAAATTCAATTTTATTCTAGGTCTTCCATAGCAGTTGAGGGTCTTATCAGAATGAGGTCCCCAGAGGGTGAATTTAGAGTCACTAAATTCACCCTCTGGGGTCCTCATTCTGCAAATGACAGACACACTATCACACTATTTCAAGGCTTGTTGTATAATACATTGTGTTGCTTGAGGCCAGGCATGCACAATGTAGGAACAGACACGCTTTTTGTGATGCTATTCCGCACAGCAGGCTAGCATCACCAAATTCACCCTCTGGCGACCTCATTCTGCTTAGGCCTCATCTTCTGGGAAGTATCTATAGTATCAAATTTACATTGTTGTTAGTTAAATTTCCCGTCTAGGAAGTTTCTATATCCCCTAATTTGCAGAAGATAAAATTCATAAATGAGGTGCCCAATGGGTGAATATCACCAACTTCAACTGGGGAACTTAATTTTTATCCTTATCAGATTTGTGAAAATGGGATCACAAAGTCAAATAAGGGCAGAGCAAGAGACTTAACTATTTCACTACATAGTAATTCTTAAAATATGTTTGCAAGAACAAGTTGGCTTATATAGAATGGAATGTTCTTCCTTGACTGCAATTCAGATTTTTTTAATGGGGTCACCTGGTCAAATAGGGGCCAAGCGAAGGACAGTTTCCCTCTTAATATGCTTCCTTCACAAGGACCATCAGGTCTATTTGACTGATATATATGATATGTATGAAGGGTTCTTTGGTGTCTGGGATTCAAATTTATTCAGATGGAGTCACCAGGTTAAATAGGGTGGGACCAGGGACATAACTATATGTCTCTATAGTAATTCTTAAAATGTCTTCTCAAGAGAGTTTGGACTATTTAGCTTACATATAGTATGGAGGAATCAATAGGATCCTTTAGTGACTGAGATTCAGATTTGTTAAAATGAGGTCAACCTGTCAAGAAATGGCAGGCTATGGGGAGTCTAATAAAATCATCGAAATACCAAATTCATTAAAACATCTACCTTGGAACCAATTGACTGATTGGTCGGACATACATGTATTGTGTTTTTGGGTCCATGGATAATTGGGCTTCAAACATGTTTAAATGGTTTTAGAAAAAGGCGCTTGTGAGATTGGAAATTTCCAACAATTGAGAAAGTTTGAGGTGTCGGTTGTGAAATTCCAACCTAAGACTTGGGAGTCTGGATCCCGGTCGGGAGGGGACTTGTTGAGCTGGAGGAGGGGGGTGATCAGTAGTGTACAGTTGGCAATTTCAAGGTGGATTTTTACCAAGCTACATACTTGAAGTCTCTCTAGCCACATATCCTGTTTAAATCTACTTCTTTTAAAGTGATTATGAAAAGTGCTGACTGTTTTGGTCTCCAGAGTCCCAGTCTTATCAGTCTTTGCAGTCTGGTGAGCGACCCCACAGTCATTGACTGTCTTGTTTTTATGGAGTTATGGCCCTTCTTTGACTTGGAATTCATGCGTGCTGCAATAACTCATTGAATATTATGGATTTTAGTGTCCAAGCTGAAAATAGCTAATCACTATTGCCAAGGTATGTGTTAAACATCTGCCGATCATGATCAGCCTCTCGTTCTATTTTAGAGTTATCCTTCTTTGTTTATCTAGAAATCGATTCTTTTTGTCTGTTAAAGCTGATATCCCAGCCATGGGTTGTCAGATCTGAATGAAATTTGGTATGGATGTTTTTCCATTGCAATGTATATATTAGGCCTAAACAAAAAATACCTTTGTTTCCGCTAACGAGCTAAAAAATATTAGGGTAGGTAGGTAGGCTTAACTTCTTTTTTTTTTGTTAACTTTTTTTTTTTCAGTATCTTTAAAAATAACTGTATAATACTTGTCAATAACCCAAACTATGCACTTCTTAGCCCCAATCAGGTTAACCCAGATGACAGAGGAACTAGAAACTCCAATTCAATCTTACATATGCTTTAATATTTACATATATACTAGACTATATATATACTAATATAGTCTTTGATAATCCTAATATTTCCCATATGGTCTGGCGACAACTGAAGTCAATCCAGCACCACTGCACTGTTCACATATTGGAGTGACCGTCTTGTACCGATCTCTTAAGGATGGCTTCACAACACCACCTTCTCCTCCGCATTCAGTGAAGGATCTAGGTATTTTTTGGGGACGCCTGTTTTTGGGCAATGATATGCCAAAAGGCATAACCTGAAGGCCTGAGCGGAGGAATGTTTGGGAAGGGTGAGTCCCTGATGATGGTGGGGGTTCACCCCCTGGAAATTTTTTGAAAATCCATTGCATTTAGAGCTAATATAAGGCTCTTTGAGTCAGTATTTTGAATTTTACTGAGAGGAAAATTTGATCAAGTTTCTCAAGCATAACTTTGGAACTTTTTATATATGTATGGATTGGAAATGCTTATACGTTATTGTCAGATATCTTTTGGTTCAATGGATTATGCTTATCCTGCTTGAAATGAGACTTGCCATTATCACTCTTAATTCATAAATAGGCTATTTTATAAAATTCAAGTGAGACACATACCGTACATAATATACTACATGTACATGTAGTACAGAAATACTACATGTACATGTAGTACAGAAACAATGTACATGTATTAAGGTAGTAATGACTATATATGGTACTAATCTCTATGTTAATTTTTCATTTGGTATTATGAGATCCCACTTGATAACCAGGTTGATTTGATCAAATTGTTAATGTTCCTGTGGTGTAATTGATTGAAATACTAAAGTCTGAACGCTGAATAATAACATACCTGAACTCAAATTATTTGAAGTTTTCACAGATGAAAGCTAAATAAAGCCAAACATACTTTACATTATGATTCCAACTGTTAAACTTAAATCTTTTTGTAAACTTAAATTTCTTATGTCAATATATATAAATATATAAATGTTTTGCATCTTGTTATGATATGAATTGGGACCTAAATTAAAAAAAAAAAAAAAATTAAATACAATTTTTTTAATTTTCTTTTTTATTTTGTTGGTCCAATTTTTTTTTGTTGCAATGTCAATAAAAGGTTTAGGGTCGGGGATTTAAAATAGGGTCGGTCGGGTTAGCGGAAACAAACGTATTTTTTGTTTAGGCCTTATAAGTTCATTGTGTGTGTTGTTACATCTAAACTAGCTAGTTTGCAAAGACTCTAGCTTTGAGTTATGGTATGATATCCATGTGAACACCGGCTCATTATTCTAGATCTCATGTCCCTAAAATACAGGAGACTTCGTGGAGACCTGATAGAGGTGTACAAGATAAAAATGGGACATTATAATATCGACCACGATACGCTATTTCCTGCTGCGACTTATACATCAACGAGGGGACATGATCAAAAACTTATGATCGACCGCAGTAGCAGAGACATAAGAATGTACTTTTTCACCCATGCAGAGAATCCGACCTGTGTGGAATGCTCTTCCTAGCCAAATAGTTAATGCCAAATCATTGGACCAATTTAAGGAATTAGTGGACTATCATTTCACCAGTATAAAATATCAAACAGACTTCACATGAACTTGTAAATCAATTGTTATTGTATAATATGTAAGCACCGGAACTAAGAGTCGGTCAGACTCGTTCCGTGAAATATATGATATGATGATATGATATAATTAAAACTTAATTATGGAAGTATACATGTACTGGGACTAGGGTTGAAACGATTAATCGACTAGTCGTAGACGACGCTGAAATGTCAGAACGTCGACTCTGAATTTTGCCGTCGACTAGTCGGAACATAGTGTATTAGTTCCATGTATAACGTTTTCAAGATCGATTCCGACATAAACGGTGTTAACTGCGCGTAAGTTGCGGTAAGTAAAACGTTTGGTGGCACCCGGAATTGACAGTGTTACTAGTATAGACACACACGGTGACCCGGCTATTAATCGAAAGAATGAAATTGACAACACAATGTCTCACTCGTCGTTTGAGGTCAAAGAGATCACTGCGACATGATGGCAATGATTGACGCGGCTTTATCGTTTGTCGGAGACCGCTTTGATCTAGACACTGTGTATATTTCAATTGATCAATTGAAGGTTGCTTAAGGTGACGTCATTGTTGCTACCGTATATAAATGATACTGACATTAAGAACTGGCTATCGTATTCTGCAATATTGCCTATTCTATAGGGCGTATTTAGTCGGAACATTAACATTTTATAGTGACACTGCTAGGCACCGGTTTATTGGTGATCACGTAACTAAAAAAAATCTCGAACGCAGATATTAAATTTAAAACCTGTATAAATGATCGAGTTTCTAATCATTATCCACCACATTTATATAATTACATTCAGTGTGTTGGATAAATATCAAGATGTTTACAGTATTATTTCCCAAATAAATTGTTGTCTATGCAGGGAAATGCGCTACGCAATAGACGTCATTGCATCAGTCATCAGTGTACGCCATGTACGATGAATTTTCCGTACCATGTTATGTTTGAAAGTTTTGATATCGGGTACCGACTAGTCGACGCAGTGCGACTTTTGGATCTCGACTAGTCGACTCTGAAATTCATTAATCGTTTCAACACTAACTGGGACCATAATAGCATTGTATAAATAGCAGACATTGAGATACTGAACACCTCGGTATTGTCATTATGATTCGGTTCGGTATCGTACTGATACCATCCTTGGTATTTCGGTATACCATCCATCTCTTAATGTCGTAATGCTTATTTTTTATTTTTCAGGATTTAAAATGATAATATGCCGATCAGTTGATGATGATGGGCAGTACTGTAATGCCCAACTGAGCGAAGAAGATGATGTCTGCGGTGATTGTGGGTGCTCACGAAATGCAACTGCAGAAATCGATGTTGGAGAAATAAAATGTCTTCTTTCCAGAGAAGGTGTGCAAGAATGTGGGACCAAGTTGACTTCAGCAAAACAGAAATTCTGTAAAGTTTGCAAAGGTCGTCTCAACCGTGAATGGTTGGCAGATGAGGTGACACAGCTTGTTGAAAAAGCAGCCAAGTCTTCTGTAGACATGGCTTCTGCAGCATCTTTAATTGATAATCCTGCTGAAGAAGTTAAAGGTGAAATGTTTAATGTCTAAAGAAATATTTGAGATATAGTTACCAAGGGTTGTTCTAGGGCAATCATGCATTGATCTGTTTTACCAGGTTGGAACTTTGTCCACATTAAATTTGGGTTGCCAATTTCTAATTTATAATGAAATTTTGAAAGCAAATACGTTTTGGATACCAGCTGCATGATGTCCTAGAGTTTTTATGTCTATACCCATACCATAGTATGGTACACATAGTGTCAATAAACACTCTAGATTGACCACTCATCGTTCATCCGTCCGTCTGTCCGTAGACTCTTTATGCATGTTCGATAACTCAAACATTTTCTATCCTATCGGAACCAAATCTTGTATATGAGTTATTCAGCCAAAAATACAAATCAAGTTTGAATATGGGGTTTTCATCGGAGTCTTTTTTACTGAGTTATGGCCATTTGTTGACTTAGAATTCACACATTCTGCAATAATTCAAACATATCTTATGTGATTGGAACCAACTTCGGTATGTCTTTAACCTTTTCCATTATTGAATAACTAGTGATGAGCCGATTGTCAAATAGAGCTTGCGCCAATTGCCGATTATTTGAGATCACAATCGGCCGATTCAGGTGCCGATTCCGATTATTGTAATAATTATACCAAAACATGTTATATGTGTTATTAGCTCAACTTACTTTTGTAAGTTTGAGCTATTGCCATGGTTTGGCGTCCGTCTTCCGTGTGTGCGTGTGTCCGTGTGTCCGTCAACAATTTCCTTTGGCGCGGGCTACAGGTTGTACCTTTGGTCTGATCTTCATGAAATTTGTCATGAATGTTGACATTGACATGTAGATGGGAACGAGTCATTTTGGGGTCATTCGGCCAAAAAACATGGCCGCTGGCAGCCATCTTGGATTTCAAGATTCAATCCATTGGCGCGGCCTACAGGTCGTACTGTTCATCTGATCATCATGAAATTTGTCATTGATGTTGACATTGACATGTGGATGGGAACGAGTGATTTTGGGGTCGTTCGGCCAAAAAACATGGCTGCCAGCAGCCATCTTGGATTTTACTCTTTGCATGACTAAATCCTTTGGCGCGGGCTACAGGTCGTTGTTTTGGTCGGAAGTTTATGAAATTTGTCATGGATGTTAACACTGTCATGTAGATGGGAACGAGTGATTTTGGAGTTGTTCGGCCAAAAAACATGGCCGCCAGCAGCCATCTTGGATTTTACTCTTTGCATGACTAAATCCTTTGGCGCGGGCTACAGGTCTAGTCTGACTATGCCACCCCCTCGAATATACAATATAATATTTGTCAAATGTATTATTCATTAATATGTGTATATTGAAATAAAATATCCTATCCTATCCTATCCTAACTTTGGTCTAATCTTTATGAAATTTGTCATGAATGTTGACATTGACATGTAGATGGGAACGAATCATTGTGGGGTCATTCGGCCAAAAAACATGGCCGCTGGCGGCCATCTTGGATTTCAAAATTCAATCCATTGGCGCGGGCTACAGGTCATACTGTTCGTCTGATCATCATGAAATTTGTCATGGATGTTAATATTGACATGTAGATGGGAACGAGTCATTTTGGGGTTCTTCGGCCAATAAACATGGCCGCCAGCAGCCATCTTGGATTTTACTCTTTGCATGACTAAATCCTTTGGCGCGGGCTACAGGTCGTAGCTTTGATCGGAACATCATGAAATTTGTCATGGATGTTAACAATAACATGTAGATGGGAACGAGTGATTTTGGGGTCTTTCGGCCGAAAAACATGGCCGCCAGCAGCCATCTTGGATTTTACTATTTGCATGACTAAATCCTTTGGCGCGGGCTACAGGTCGTACCTTTGGTCTGATCTTTATGAAATTTCTCATGAATGTTGACATTGACATGTAGATGGGAATGAGTCATTTTGGGGTCATTCGGCCAAAAAACATGGCCGCTGGCAGCCATCTTGGATTTCAAGATTCAATCCATTGGCGCGGGCTACAGGTCGTACTGTTCGTCTGATCATCATGAAATTTGTCATTGATGTTAATATGGACATGTAGATGCGAACGAGTGATTTTGGTGTCATAACTTTGATCGGAACATCATGAAATTTGTCATGGATGTTAACAATGACATGTAGATGAGAACGAGTGATTTTGGGGTCGTTCGGCCGAAAAACATGGCCGCCAGCAGCCATCTTGGATATTACTATTTGCATGACTAAATCCTTTGGCGCAGGCTACAGGTCGTACCTTTGGTCTGATCTTTATGAAATTTGTCATGAATGTTGACATTGACATGTAGATGGGAATGAGTCATTTTGGGGTCATTCGGCCAAAAAACATGGCCGCTGGCCATTGGCGCGGGCTACAGGTCGTACTGTTCGTCTGATCATCATGAAATTTGTCAATGATGTTAATAATGACATGTAGATGGGAACGAGTGATTTTGGGGTCGTTTGGCCAAAAAATATGGCTGCCAGCAGCCATCTTGGATTTTACTCTTTGCATGACTAAATCCTTTGGCGCGGGCTACAGGTCGTTGTGTTCGTCAGAAGTTTATGAAATTTGTCATGGATGTTAACACTGACATGTAGATGGGAACGAGTGATTTTGGAGTCGTTCGGCCAAAAAACATGGCCGCCAGCAGCCATCTTTGGTTTTACTCTTTGCATGACTAAATCCTTTGGCGCGGGCTATAGGTTGCCTTTGGTCTAATCTTTATAAAATTTGTCATGAACATTGACATGTAGATGGGAACGAATCATTGTGGGGTCATTCGGCCAAAAAACATGGCCGCTGGTGGCCATCTTGGATTTCAAAATTCAATCCATTGGCGCGGGCTACAGGTCGTACTGTTCGTCTGATCATCATGAAATTTGTCATGAATGATAACAATGACATGTAGATGGGATCGAGTCGTTTTGGGGTCATTCGGTCGAAAAACATGGCCGCCAGCAGCCATCTTGGATTTTACTCTTTGCATGACTAAATCCTTTGGTGCGGGCTACAGGTCGTAGCTTTGGTCAGATGGTCATGAAATTTGTCATGAATTATAACAATGACATGTAGATGGGAACGAGTCGTTTTGGGGTCGTTCGGCCAAAAAAAATGGCTACCAGCAGCCATCTTGTATTTTACTCTTTGCATCACTAAATCCTTTGGCGCAGGTTAGACATTTCAATTAGCACCTTTCCTATTCCTCCATTTACTGTCAACCATTAAATTATTCCCCTACCTAAGTTGAGCTACAGTGTCATTGACACTTTCATATACTACTTTGATTTGGAAGCAACAACATCAGTAATATACCAGTATACATAAGTATTTGCATGACTAAATCCTTTGGCGCGGGCTACAGGTCGTATCTTTGGTCTGATCTTTATGAAATTTGTCATGAATGTTGACATTGACATGTAGATGGGAACGAGTCATTTTGGGGTCATTCGGCCAAAAAACATGGCCGCTGGCAGCCATCTTGGATTTCAAGATTCAATCCATTGGCGCGGGCTACAGGTCGTACTATTCGTCTGATCATCATGAAATTTGTCATTGATGTTAATAATGACATGTAGATGCGAACGAGTGATTTTGGTGTCGTTCGGCCAAAAAACATGGCCGCCAGCAGCCATCTTGGATTTTACTCTTTGCATGACTAAATCCTTTGGCGCGGGCTACAGGTTGTACCTTTGGTCTAATCTTTATGAAATTTGTCATGAATGTTGACATTGACATGTAGATGGGAACGAATCATTGTGGGGTCATTCGGCCAAAAAACATGGCCGCTGGCGGCCATCTTGGATTTCAAAATTCAATCCATTGGCGCGGGCTACAGGTCGTACTGGTCGTCTGATCATCATGAAATTTGTCATGGATGTTAATATTGACATGTAGATGGGAACGAGTCATTTTGGGGTCGTTCGGCCGAAAAACATGGCCGCCAGCAGCCATCTTGGATTTTACTCTTTGCATGACTAAATCCTTTGGCGCGGGCTACAGGTCGTAGCTTTGGTCTGATCTTTATGAAATTTGTCATGAATTTTGGGGTCATTCGGCCAAAAAACATGGCCGCTGGCAGCCATCTTGGATTTCAAGATTCAATCCATTGGCGCGGGCTACAGGTCGTACTGTTCGTCTGATCATCATGAAATTTGTCATTGATGTTAATAATGACATGTAGATGGGAACGAGTGATTTTGGGGTCGTTCGGCCAAAAAATATGGCTGCCAGCAGCCATCTTGGATTTTACTCTTTGCATGACTAAATCCTTTGGAGCGGGCTACAGGTCGTTGTGTTGGTCGCAAGTTTATGAAATTTGTCATGGATGTTAACACTGACATGTAGATGGGAACGAGTGATTTTGGAGTCGTTCGGCCAAAAAACATGGCCGCCAGCAGCCATCTTGGGTTTTACTCTTTGCATGACTAAATCCTTTGGCGCGGGCTATAGGTTACCTTTGGTCTAATCTTTATAAAATTTGTCATGAACATTGACATGTAGATGGGAACGAATCATTGTGGGGTCATTCGGCCAAAAAACATGGCCGCTGGCGGCCATCTTGGATTTCAAAATTCAATCCATTGGCGCGGGCTAACAGGTCGTACTGTTCGTCTGATCATCATGAAATTTGTCGTGGATGTTAATATTGACATGTAGATGGGAACGAGTCATTTTGGGGTTCTTCGGCCAATAAACATGGCCGCCAGCAGCCATCTTGGATTTTACTCTTTGCATGACTAAATCCTTTGGCGCGGGCTACAGGTCGTAGCTTTGATCGGAACATCATGAAATTTGTCATGGATGTTAACAATGACATGTAGATGGGAACGAGTGATTTTGGGGTCGTTCGGCCGAAAAACATGGCCGCCAGCAGCCATCTTGGATTTTACTATTTGCATGACTAAATCCTTTGGCGCGGGCTACAGGTCGTACCTTTGGTCTGATCTTTATGAAATTTGTCATGAATGTTGACATTGACATGTAGATGGGAACGAGTCATTTTGGGGTCATTCGGCCAAAAAACATGGCCGCTGGCAGCCATCTTGGATTTCAAGATTCAATCCATTGGCGCGGGCTACAGGTCGTACTGTTCGTCTGATCATCATGAAATTTGTCATTGATGTTAATAATGACATGTAGATGCGAACGAGTGATTTTGGTGTCGTTCGGCCAAAAAACATGGCCGCCAGCAGCCATCTTGGATTTTACTCTTTGCATGACTAAATCCTTTGGCGCGGGCTACAGGTTGTACCTTTGGTCTAATCTTTATGAAATTTGTCATGAATGTTGACATTGACATGTAGATGGGAACGAATCATTGTGGGGTCATTCGGCCAAAAAACATGGCCGCTGGCGGCCATCTTGGATTTCAAAATTCAATCCATTGGCGCGGGCTACAGGTCGTACTGGTCGTCTGATCATCATGAAATTTGTCATGGATGTTAATATTGACATGTAGATGGGAACGAGTCATTTTGGGGTCGTTCGGCCGAAAAACATGGCCGCCAGCAGCCATCTTGGATTTTACTCTTTGCATGACTAAATCCTTTGGCGCGGGCTACAGGTCGTAGCTTTGGTCTGATCTTTATGAAATTTGTCATGAATTTTGGGGTCATTCGGCCAAAAAACATGGCCGCTGGCAGCCATCTTGGATTTCAAGATTCAATCCATTGGCGCGGGCTACAGGTCGTACTGTTCGTCTGATCATCATGAAATTTGTCATTGATGTTAATAATGACATGTAGATGGGAACGAGTGATTTTGGGGTCGTTCGGCCAAAAAATATGGCTGCCAGCAGCCATCTTGGATTTTACTCTTTGCATGACTAAATCCTTTGGAGCGGGCTACAGGTCGTTGTGTTGGTCGCAAGTTTATGAAATTTGTCATGGATGTTAACACTGACATGTAGATGGGAACGAGTGATTTTGGAGTCGTTCGGCCAAAAAACATGGCCGCCAGCAGCCATCTTGGGTTTTACTCTTTGCATGACTAAATCCTTTGGCGCGGGCTATAGGTTACCTTTGGTCTAATCTTTATAAAATTTGTCATGAACATTGACATGTAGATGGGAACGAATCATTGTGGGGTCATTCGGCCAAAAAACATGGCCGCTGGCGGCCATCTTGGATTTCAAAATTCAATCCATTGGCGCGGGCTAACAGGTCGTACTGTTCGTCTGATCATCATGAAATTTGTCGTGGATGTTAATATTGACATGTAGATGGGAACGAGTCATTTTGGGGTTCTTCGGCCAATAAACATGGCCGCCAGCAGCCATCTTGGATTTTACTCTTTGCATGACTAAATCCTTTGGCGCGGGCTACAGGTCGTAGCTTTGATCGGAACATCATGAAATTTGTCATGGATGTTAACAATGACATGTAGATGGGAACGAGTGATTTTGGGGTCGTTCGGCCGAAAAACATGGCCGCCAGCAGCCATCTTGGATTTTACTATTTGCATGACTAAATCCTTTGGCGCGGGCTACAGGTCGTACCTTTGGTCTGATCTTTATGAAATTTGTCATGAATGTTGACATTGACATGTAGATGGGAACGAGTCATTTTGGGGTCATTCGGCCAAAAAACATGGCCGCTGGCAGCCATCTTGGATTTCAAGATTCAATCCATTGGCGCGGGCTACAGGTCGTACTGTTCGTCTGATCATCATGAAATTTGTCATTGATGTTAATAATGACATGTAGATGCGAACGAGTGATTTTGGTGTCGTTCGGCCAAAAAACATGGCCGCCAGCAGCCATCTTGGATTTTACTCTTTGCATGACTAAATCCTTTGGCGCGGGCTACAGGTTGTACCTTTGGTCTAATCTTTATGAAATTTGTCATGAATGTTGACATTGACATGTAGATGGGAACGAATCATTGTGGGGTCATTCGGCCAAAAAACATGGCCGCTGGTGGCCATCTTGGATTTCAAAATTCAATCCATTGGCGCGGGCTACAGGTCGTACTGGTCGTCTGATCATCATGAAATTTGTCATGGATGTTAATATTGACATGTAGATGGGAACGAGTCATTTTGGGGTCGTTCGGCCAATAAACATGGCCACCAGCAGCCATCTTGGATTTTACTCTTTGCATGACTAAATCCTTTGGCGCGGGCTACAGGTCGTAGCTTTGATCGGAACATCATGAAATTTGTCATGGATGTTAACAATGACATGTAGATGAGAACGAGTGATTTTGGGGTCGTTCGGCCAAAAAACATGGCCGCCAGCAGCCATCTTGGATTTTACTATTTGCATGACTAAATCCTTTGGCGCAGGCTACAGGTCGTACCTTTGGTCTGATCTTTATGAAATTTGTCATGAATGTTGACATTGACATGTAGATGGGAATGAGTCATTTTGGGGTCATTCGGCCAAAAAACATGGCCGCTGGCCATTGGCGCGGGCTACAGGTCGTACTGTTCGTCTGAATATCATGAAATTTGTCATTGATGTTAATAATGACATGTAGATGGGAACGAGTGATTTTGGGGTCGTTTGGCCAAAAAATATGGCTGCCAGCAGCCATCTTGGATTTTACTCTTTGCATGACTAAATCCTTTGGCGCGGGCTACAGGTCGTTGTGTACGTCAGAAGTTTATGAAATTTGTCATGGATGTTAACACTGACATGTAGATGGGAACGAGTGATTTTGGAGTCGTTCGGCCAAAAAACATGGCCGCCAGCAGCCATCTTTGGTTTTACTCTTTGCATGACTAAATCCTTTGGCGCGGGCTATAGGTTGCCTTTGGTCTAATCTTTATAAAATTTGTCATGAACATTGACATGTAGATGGGAACGAATCATTGTGGGGTCATTCGGCCAAAATACATGGCCGCTGGTGGCCATCTTGGATTTGAAAATTCAATCCATTGGCGCAGGCTACAGGTCGTACTGTTCGTCTGATCATCATGAAATTTGTCATGAATGATAACAATGACATGTAGATGGGATCGAGTCGTTTTGGGGTCATTCGGTCAAAAAAAATGGCCGCCAGCAGCCATCTTGGATTTTACTCTTTGCATGACTAAATCCTTTGGCGCGGGCTACAGGTCGTAGCTTTGGTCAGATGGTCATGAAATTTGTCATGAATTATAACAATGACATGTAGATGGGAACGAGTCGTTTTGGGGTCGTTCGATCAAAAAAAATGGCTACCAGCAGCCATCTTGTATTTTACTCTTTGCATCACTAAATCCTTTGGCGCAGGTTAGACATTTCAATTAGCACCTTTCCTATTCCTCCATTTACTGTCAACCATTAAATTATTCCCCTACCTAAGTTGAGCTACAGTGTCATTGACACTTTCATATACTACTTTGATTTGGAAGCAACAACATCAGTAATATACCAGTATACATAAGTAAACTTTGGGTAAGTATAAAGGTAGGTATGGGTGGACTTGTGAACGAATTCCTGCGTCCTGACAACCAATACACATGTTATATTATGCTAAATTTACTGTAGATTTATGCCTGTGAGTCGCTACTTGTTGACCCAGTATTTCCCCTCAAAATGTGCATGCACCTTATACAACTAAGTCAATATAAGGGGTGTGAATTCTGGCTACAATCAGACACAGGTGAGTTTTTGGCATTCGCCGCGATGACAACTCAGAAGAGTGCATGACCGTTCACACCAAAACAGGAATGAAATGTTTAATTACAAATAAAAACAATTAAATAATATTAATAATTGTTACCAGTGTATTTATCCCTATCCAATTAATAAAATACAAGAATTCAACAATCAACATGAGACCTCTGTCTGAGGAAGAGAATTTTTATGTTATACCACATTATCCTGAACTCAACTGTAGAGACACTGAATACCAAGGATGTTGCAACACTTGTTTACTGTCTACATGTTTTTTTAGCTCACCTGAGACGAAGTCTCCGGTGGAGCTATAGTCATCACTCCTCGTCCGTCGTCCGTCCGTCCGTCTGTCTGTCTGTCTGTCCGTCTGTCCGTCTGTCCGTCCGTCAACTTTTTTAAAAACATCTTCTCCTCTGAAACCATCATACCAAATTGGTTCATATTTGGTGTGGATGTTCCCTACGTGACTCTCATTCAGATTTGTTCAAATGAGGTCACTGGGTCAAATAGTTGCCAAACCAGGGTCATAACTCTATTCCTCCACAGTAATTCTTACAACAACTTCTTGTCCATAACCATTGTGCCGATTTAGCTAATATTTGGTATGGAGGGTCCTTGGGTGACTGGTGTTCAGATTTGTTCAAATGAGGTCACCCGGTCAATTAGTTGAGAAACCAGGGCCATAACTCATAGTAATTCTTACAATGACTTCATCTACAAAAATATTCGGCCGATTTAGCTTATATTTGGTACTGAGGGACCTTGGGTGACTGGGAATCAGATTTGTTCAAATTGGATCACTGGGTCATTAGGGGCAGAGCCAGGGACATAACTCTAAAAACCAAAAAATTAAATTTTTGTATTTTGATCATATTTGGTGTGGATGTTCCCTAGGTGACTGTCATTCAGATTTGTTCAAATGAGGTCACTGTGTCAAACAGTTGCGAAACCAGGGCCATAACTATATTCCTCCTTCGTAATTCTTATAACGACTTCTTGTCTATAACCATTGTGCCGATTTAGTTTATATTTGGTATGTGGGGTCATTGAATGACTGGGGTTCAGATTTGTTCAAATGGGGTCACTGGGTCAAATTCGGGTGCAGGCAGGGCCATAATTCCCCAAAAAATAATAAAAAATTCAGGAACTCCTTGATCAATTTAACATACAAAAAAAATTATCACCCTCCCCCCACATGACCCAGAACCCCACCCTGCCCCCAACCAACAGCATTCCACCCTATCTCATTTCCTAACTCACAGGATCTCCCCTACCAGCATATTAAGTCAATTGTATTAGCTACAGACAGAGAGAGTTAATATAATTACACACACAGGCATCAATTGAGATGTTTATCAGGCTGACAGGTGTGAACTTAATGCACCAGACAGCACTCATGCCAATGTGTGTTATTAAAATAAAAACAAATTATTGTTCTCTAACCTGAATTTAGTGTGTCTGGCATTTGCAGAATTAGGTTCCCAGAGGGTGAATTTAGTTATGCTACCCCGCACAGCAGTCTAGCATCACCAAATACACTAGCCAGGGTCCTCATTCTGCTTAAGCCTCATCTTCTGGGAAGTATATAGGCACTTAAATTGACATTTTTACTTACTTTTTCCCTTCTATTTAGTTTCTATATCCCCTAATTTGTGAATATAAAATGCATAATTGAGGTGCCCAGTGGGTGCACATCACCAACTTTAACTGGAGAACTTCAACCTAATGCTATGTCTCCCATAGCAGTTGAGGCCTACACAGAATGAGGTCCTCAGAGGGTGAATTTGGTGATGCTAGCCCGCATTGCAGGATTGTGTCATTAAATTCACCCTTATGGGACCTCATTGTGCAAATGTCAGACACTATGTTCAGGCTTGGCTGTTCGAATATTATGTTCTTAACCACCAGTATCCAATTGAACTCATTATACCCTGAAAAGAAAACTTGTGGGGGGGGGGTATATTGGATTGAATTTGTCAGTATCTATGTCAGACTGTTTTCCCATCCATCCATCTGTCATGTCTCTATCCGTCCATCAATTGTTTTCTTCTCCAGATACATATTAAAGACCAAATGGGTTTAAATATTTAGGTGTGGATGTAAATCCTTGTTTTGAACACAGCTGTAGGAGTAACACAATACATTGGTATCACTGGGCAAATGTTTGTGCCATCATTAATTATCTTCATGTCAACAGGTCTCCCAGACATTCTTGTTGCTGATAGTGGCTTTATGAATGGAATTTCATCCCATGTTTATCTCAGATACAAATTGCCTGTTTGAAAGATAAAGTTTATTTTTACTATTAATATTAACCATTTCATGACCAGAGTTGTGCTGGTGAGACCCTGTGCTTGTGCATTCTCTTATATATGCTCCCATGGGAAGCCTCCCATATAAAAGAGAATGCACTGGCTTTCCAGGTCATGGTAATTTTGTTAAGGCAATAGGCATCCAAATAAATGATGTATGTCATATTCTTGCAGGGATGTCGCCACTGTGTTGGGGGGGGGGGGGGGTGATTTACAGATTTGTTCAATGAAATGTAATTTTTGAGCTCACATCTTCTCTAGACTGAATGGGTTCATATTTGGTGTAGATGTTCCCTAGGTGACTTACATTCATATTTGTTTAAATGAGGTCACTCTATCAAATGGTTATGAAGGCAGGGCCATAACTCTTGCTCTCCATAGTAATTCTTAAAAACTACCTCTTCTGCTGTACCATCAGGTTGAACGGGTTCATATTTGGTATGAACAGTCCTTGGGTGACCTGGAGTTCAGATTTTTTTCTTCAAATGGGGTCATTGGTTTTAAATGGGGTCAACTTGTCAACTAGGGGTCAAGCAAAGGAAAGTTTTCCTCTTAATATGCTTCCTTCACACAGACCATCAGGTCTATTTTATTGATATTTAGTATGAAGGGTTCTTTGGTATCTGGGATTCAAATTTATTCAGATGGGGTCACCAGATTAAATAGACTGGGACCAGGGACATAACTGTATGTCTCTATAGTAATACTTAAAAATGTCTTCTCAAGAGAGGTTGGACTATTTAGCTTACATATAGTATGGAGGATCCTTTAGTGACTGAGATTCAGATTTGTTAACATGATGTCAACCTGTCAAGAAATGACGGGGCTATGGGGACTTCACTTAAAACATCTACCTTGGAACTACCTGACTGATTAATCTTGACATATATATGTTGTTTTCGGGTTCATGGATAATTGGGCTTCAAACATGTCTAAATAGTTTATAAAACGGTGCTTGTGAGATTGAAAATTTCGAACAATTGAGAAAGTTTGAGACGTCAGTTGTGAAATTCTAACCTAAGACTTGGGAATCTGGAGCCCGGTCAGGAGGGGATATGTTTAGCTGGAGGGGGATCTGTAGTGTTCCATTGGTAATTTAAAGGTAGATATTCGCTGATCGACATGAAGCCTCTCTAGCCACATATCCTGTGTAGATCCGCTTCTTTTAAAGTGATTATGAAAAGTTCTGACTGTTATGGTCTCAAGAGTCCCAGTCTTATCAGTCTTTGCAGTCTGGTGAGCGACCCCACAGTCTTTGACTGTCTTGTATTAATTAGCTTTCTGACTCCATGATTTCCGTCTCCATTTTGGGTAAAAAAAAGTTTAGCCAAAAGTTTAGCCAAATGAAATTTTTATTGGCCAAATTCGAAAAAGATTAGCCATTGGCTAATTTGGCTACCGACAGCGTGAACACTGTAGGGGACCATCTATATGGCACTAAAGGGGTCTACTAGGGGTAACTTTTCACGAGAAAGATAATGGTGTGGGTTAGAATTTTCTAAAGTGACGCGGTTGTTGTCATGGGCAAAAAATGGGGAGGGGCAGGAAAGAAAAATGTCGCCGATTGCCACGAAACTTATATATAATCATCCTCATGATATAAGGAATTTGATGGTATGGTTTAAATATGTCAAAAGTGGCGCCATTCGAGTCAGGGACGCATGGAAGGGGAGAGGGGCACCAAAATTGCTAAAACTAAGTTTAGCGCCCAGGGACCATCTAGATGGCACCAAACGGGTCTACTAGGGGTAACGTTTTGCGAGAAAGATAATTGTGCGGCTTAGAATTTTCTAAAGTGACGCCGTTGTCAGGGGCAGAACAGGGGAGGGGCAGACAAAATATTTGCCATTCGTGTCAGGGATGCACGGAAGGGGAGAGGGCCACCAATATTGATAAAACTAATTTTAACGCCGATTTCCACAAAATTAATGTATATTCTTTTTCATGATAAAAGGAATCTAATTGTGCGATTTAAAGACTCCAAATTGCTGTCATTTGGATGAAAGTTTGTGGAAGGGGCACTCAATTTGAATGGGTTTAGTCGCCACCACATTTATACTTAGCATCCCCATGGTATGTTGTGGCTTAAATCCGTCAAAAGTGGCGTCATTCAAGTCAGGGAAAGGCAGAGGGGCACCAAGATTGATACGCAATAAGTTTAGCGACAATTTCCACCACAGTGATACGCACTCTTATCCATAATACGAGGAGTCTGATCGTGTGATTTAAAGACGCCATGTTGGTGCTGTTTGGGTGACAGTTGGGAGTTAGTGAGCACTAAATTTGATCAACACTGGTTTAGTCGCCGATTAGTACCAAACTTATCAATAATCATCTCCATGATATGAGGAGTCTAAGTGGGTGGTTTACGGATGTCGCAAACTGTCACACATGGGCCATTCGAGTCAGGATGTATAGAGGGTGAGAGGAACACAAAAAAGATGAGCAATATGTTTAGCGCCGATTTCCACCAGATTGATATATATTCTCTGTGATACGAGAAATCTTATCGTTTGGTTTAGATATGCCAAATTAGTGCCGTTTTGGTTGAGAGATATGGGGGCCCTAAATTGTATACGGATTTGTATACTCGCAATTTTATACAAAAACTTTTACAAAATTATCCACAAATGAATTTAGCGCCGATTTCCACCAAATTGATACACATTCTTCTCCATGAAACAAGGAATCTAATTGTGTGATTTAAAGACGCCAAATTGGTGTCGTTTGGATATGAGAATGGGGGGGGGGGGCACTAACAGTGTTGAGAATTATTTTAGCCACCCATTGCTACCAAACTTTCTAAAAATCCTCCACATGGTATGATGAGTCTAATGGTGTGGCTTAAAACTGTTAAAAGTGGCGTCATTCGAGTCAGGGTGCACTGAAAATGAGAGAGGCACCAGAATTCATACACAATAATTTTCACCAAATTGATAAACATTCTTATCTATGATATGAAAAATCATGTGATTTAAAGACGATATATTGGTGATGTTTGTGTGAGAGATGGTGTGGGGTGGGCACTAAATTTGATAAAAAATATTGTTTAGTCGCCGATCAGCACTAAACATATAAATAATCATCTCCATGGTATCAGGAGTTTAATTGTGTATTTTAAAGATGTCAAAAGTGGTGCCATTCGAGACAGGGTGAGAGAGACACAACAACTGATAAACAATAAATTATGTTTAGTGCCGATTTCCACCAGACTGATACATATTCTTCTCCGTGATTCAAGGAATCTAATCGTGTGGTTTAAATATGCCAAATTTGTGCCATTTCGGTGAGAGATGTGGGGGCCCTAAATTGATACGAATTTGTATACTCGCCAATGTTAAAAGAATTTATATATATTCATCTCTATAATGATTCGTAAGTTTGGGGTTTAATTATGTCAAATGTGGTGCCACTTGATTCCTAAATAGGGACGGGCGGATTACCAAAACTGATAGAAATATGTTTAGTGCAAATTAACATCAAATTCATACACGTTCTTCTCAAATGATACGAGGAATCAAATCGTGCGTGTTAAAACGTCACATTTGATGCCTAAATATATATGCAAATATATGTCTGTCTGTATGTGTTTTATATATAACTTCACAGGATACAATCGAGATGGCACCAAGGCATTCTAAAAGTGGTAACTTTTTACGAGGAAGAGAATGGTACATGTTAAAATATTAGTTACATGTTAATATTATAACACAATTGAGTATGCCCATTCAATATAGTTTCCATACAAAAGTTACAAAAGATATGGAAATGTATATATAGAAGGCCTGTTCAACAATATTGATCACAGTGTGCCGTCAAATATAATTTCTTCTGAGATAAAAGGAAACGGAGTCAGTGGAACATAACTTTTCAGGATCCTCCAATACTGACATTTGACAAGGTTATATCTGCCCAATATGCAGAAGATATATTCATGTTTTAGAACAGACTCATCGCCTAACATAAACAACTCAAAATCTCGCTCTTGAGTCGGGCACATGCAGCTGATATAGATGCATAGCAAAATTTCTTTAAAACTGAGAATAATTAGCCAGTATATAGCACCATGAACAGAGGAGCACCTGGATATTTCTTTAAAATATCTGTATCTTCATGGAAATATGATAACCAGGTGTCCTCAAAATCTTAGTCAAACCCACTAGATTGATTGATACATCTCTATATGAAACCCAATTGTCATCTTTTATTTTTGCGAACTAATGTGTTTATGATGCGCATGTTATAACGTCTGAAGTATACGCAGTTGTAAATAAATAAATAGTTCTTTATTGGTGGGACGGATTAATCGCGATAAACAACATGACAATCACTCCGATCCGACAAGGTGAGCTACTACTTATATTTCGTGTGTAAGAATCATGTTTTGTGATGCTATTTGGATATATAATTTATGAAAATATGGGTAACGCTTTGAACAAGAGTATCCTCTTTTCCCGCCATATATCCACAGTATGCAGAGGGTTTCACATCACTTTAACCTGGGCAACGCCAGGTAACCCTTCTAGTAAATAATAAATGGAAATATCTGCTGCCCTCATCACTTTGAAAAACATTATTCCCTGAGAAACGATCTAATTTGTTTATCTGGCCTAATTTTACTAATATTTTCAGATAATGTTCAGAGAACTTCAGAGAATGAAGGAAGGCCGAGAACATTAGCGTATGATGTATGCAGGTATTTCTTACTATCTTTTCTCAATCTTTATATAGCTCTGTCAAATTAAAGGGTTCAGAAGATGGAAGATCTTATAAAAATCTTATTCCTATATAATTTTATCTCTGCAACTGAAGGGAATGTTACTGACATCGTGGAATTTTAAATTACTAGATTAAAGACGATTAAAAAGACATACAAAAGTGACAATGTAATCGACTTTACAATCTATTTATTTTTATATGGGATGTATTATCATTTTGGTCTGTCCATCTGCATGTCCGTCCATCTGTCTTGCCATCTGTTAATTTCATATTTCTTTTGTGGATGATAACTTCAGTTGTAGTGAACTAAATGGAATGATATTTTTGTATGTGGGCTCACAAAATCAAAATACAGGTCAAGTTCGATTTTAGAGTCCAGCCGCCCATTTTTGCAAGATTTAGACTTGGCTCATCCTACAGTCCCTCATCCAATCACCTCTAGATGAGAGCTATCAAACTTGAACGATTTTCGATTAGAAACATGGCTGACGGCAACCATCTTGTATTTTACTCTTTGCATGACTAAATCCTTTGGCACACGCTACAGACCATATCCCTCGTCCGATCATCACCAAACTTTACATGCATCTTCAAGGCGACTTCTAGATGGGAGCCAACCATGATTTCCGAAATTTGTTAAAAAATATGGCTGCCACTGCCCATCTTGGATTTTACTCTTTGCATGACTAAATCCTTCGGCACAACCTACAGGCCACATCCCTCATCTGATCGTCACCAAACTTCATGGGGATCTTCAGGGTGACCTCTAGATGGGAGCCAACGATATTTTCTGAATTTCGTTAAAAAACTTGGTCGCAAGTGCCCAGTCGACATAAATTTTGACTCAGTATATCATATAAATTCATCTGAGACGAACAGGACTGGCCAGAAAGCTATTTCCAGACTTGGGGATATACCAGGAAATTCCTTGTTTTGATTGGAAGCGGTACCAGAAACCGCTAACCCCGATTGGCTAACCGATAACAGCTGCGCGTGTCCCGTAAAAATAGCTCAGGTGTCATCTGTATACGGCGAACGCAATAGTCGTTTAACTCGGTCATGTGGCACTGATTTAAAGTTAGTTTTAATAGTCGTATTGATTTTGACCAGCTGCTTTATTAAAGAAAAACACTTTTGACAAATGGCATGATTCTGATTGGTGGCGAAATAACCGATGCCGATATTTCAGTGTTCTGTACTAGTAAATCTCTGCCTCTCCTAACATTCCAATACAACCGCATAAATTATTCCTTATTTGGAATGTATGTGACATCAGTATGATGTCACGATATTGGGGGAAGCCCATTGTTCTGGAAATGGGTTTTTACATGAATTCGTGTCGACGTAATATTATAATTATTACGGAGATGTTTACGTCGACTGGCCAGTGCCAATCTTTGATTTTACTCTTTTCGTGACTAAATCCTTTGGCACACCCTACATGCCACATCCCTCATCCAAACTTCATATGGTTCTTTGGTGTGACCTCTAGATGGAAGCTGCCGAAATTTGTTAAAAAACATGGGTGCCTGGATCCATCCTGGATTTCACATTTGAATTCTGTGAATAGCACACCCTCCAGCCCACATTTAGTGGAAAAATGTTTGAAATGAAATTAATTCATTTACACAATACAATCTATTTACTGAAACTTTTTGACTTTCCTTCTATATCATTCTCTTGACTGCTCAGCATAAAATTATTAACGCCTCAACCAAGTTGAGCTACAGTGTCATTGACACTTTCATTTTAAATTAGGCTCAATTATCATTTCCAGTTGATAACTTTAAATAACCCTTTCATGACGGGAGCTGCGATGGTGCAACATTTAAGACCCTGTGCCAGTGCATTCTCTTATATATGCAAGTCTCCAATAAGGGAGCCTCGCAAATATAAGAGAATGCACTGGTTTAAAATTTATAATTAATAAGGCCGATGAATTTTCTTATATAGGCGAGGTTCCCTATGGGAAACTCGCATATATAAGAGAATGCATTGGCACACGGTTTTTTTCTCCAGAAAATTAAGCTCCAGTCATGAAAGGGTTATTGTTTACAGGACTGGAATGAAATGTGATTTGCAAATAAGAAACCATAAAATACAGGTCAAGTTCAATTTTGGGTTTCATACGCCAAATTTTACCAGTGTTACAGATCTTTTTCTGGTTTTCTTGGTATTCTTGGTAAATTAGACATGACAACTATAGAATCATCGCATGTAATAAATTGCTCACCTAAAACACTTGGGTGACACTACAGTCAATGGCTGAAAAATTAAAAAATCAGGGCAACCCACTTCCTGTTTCTGAACTTTATCCTCTGGAATAATGTTCATATTGCTTAAAACATTTCATATTTAACTGAACTAACTAATGAACCAGTCTATAGATTGCACTTCTGGTAAAATGCTAAATTGAGTAAGTAAACAAAATGTGCCTGTGATCTGGAATAACCTCTGTTTTTCAAAGTTTGGCATTTCTTGGTGATCAAATATTTGAAGATATCAAGAAGAATGATGTACAGTCTACAGGGGCCACATACCAAGCAGACAAACATACTGTTTTGTATAGTTTTATTACTTTTCTATTTAAGAAATATCATCAGGTAATAGGTTCATGGGTACTAATTAATTTCTTTTGTTTAGATGTATCGCATATATCACCACATCTTGTCACTAACAGAAACTATTTGGAGTATTGTAAAATAATTTAATTTGTGGGGACCTATTCATAATTTTGTGGTATGGACAAACCAAGTAACCAAGTAAAATATTGATGCTACATTGGTGGAAATAATACCAATGTAGAATGCAGAACATTGGTGAAAGAAAGCTCTGAAGGTAAGACAAAATGTTATAATTTATATATCATATCCTATCATTTATCATGTATATACATGTTAAGATTGAGGAAATTATATTTCATATGCACAAAATGATAATGGTTTTGTCAGGTGCAGGTTACATAACAAATGTTCTAACTATCTCATCAGTATATGAATTAAAGCTGATAGCTATCAGCACACTGATTAAATGATGCCCTATTGGCGCCAGACAAGCTGGACATTTATTAAAGTTCTCAACAATGATCACTCAAAGCTGTCATAATACCCAGGATTGTCGAACTTGTTCAGAACTTGAGAATTAAACACCATCTCTGATCCACTAATTCACATCCCCACAAAATGGTTTTCTCATGATAAATCATAAAATTAATTGCCATGAAATTAAAACCATTCACAGTATACACTAGTGATATTCATTAGAGACCATTTGCACTGAGAGGCTGTGAATCAGTTGGCCATTGAGAATCTGCATGGACAAAAATACTTTTAACATCCAGAGAAACAGTGTAGAGGAGCGGCCAAGCACCAAAAGTGGTCGGATACCTCTACCCTCGGTAGAACAAGTTGAAACCAACTTTTTCTGGAAGGTAAATCTATATCATTTATGAAAATGATTCTTGGCCTTACCGGAATTGGTGGCAGCTATGTATGGTGAGACTATTTGTGAAGGTACCCTACCGAAAAATTAGCCTGTTTTCAGCTGTTGACCAGCTATACACAATTGGTTAAAAGTTAATCACATCACAAAAAACAGAACGTTCTATTTATTATTATGGGGTACATCAGGTGATACTAGATTGGAAGTTCTTATTCTGCGTCAAAAAATCATGACGATTCAGAGAAACTGTCGCCCGTTAACTCTGTACAAAACTAGCACGTTCGTCCTAGCTTATCATGTCATATATTATTGGAAAGATTGGGGTATTTTCTACTGGGAGATATTAACTTTATTAATCTGACCCTACAATTATTGCAATAATAGGCAAAAACTTAACCCTCCCCCAATGTCATAAAATGCTGAGTATAGACATCGCCGGGGACTGGATCTCAGAATGATAGAATAGTGCGTAGTATTTGCTTTTATTTAGTGTAGAACACACATAACAAGTGTAAAGTACGAATTTCCAACTATATTCACTATTAGAAGAGTATCAAAATCCAAGATGGCGTCCAATATGGCAGTCAGTTTTTAGCTCACCTGAGACAAAGTCTCCGGTGGAGCTATAGTCATCACTCCTCGTCCGTCCATCTGTCCGTCCGTCTTACTGTCCGTCCGTCCATCCGTCCGTCAACAATTCTTTAAACATCTTCTCCTCTGAAACCATCAGACCGATTGGGTTTATATTTGGTGTGGATGTTCCCTAGGTGACTCTTATTCAGATTTGTTCAAATGAGGTCACCGAGTCAAATAGATTTGATGTCAGGACTATAACTATTTTTTCCACATAGTAATTCTTAAAACGACTTCTTTTCTGAAGTTGTCGGGCCGAATGGGTTCATATTTGGTATGAGGGTACCTTGGGTGACTGTGGTTCAGATTTGTTCAAATGAGGTCACTGGGTCAAATGTGGGTGGGGCTATGGACATAAATCTGAAGAATATTTTTTTTTAGATTTAACTTATTGCTCAATTTAACCAAAAAAAATAAAAATAAATATTTTATTTTTAATAAGGCCAAAAAAAAAAGGGTTTTGATTCTCGGGCATAGCCGCATCTGGAAAAAAGGCCCGCATTGAAGCATTTTATTTTATTTTAGGTCACCGAGTCAAATAGATTTGATGTCAGGACTATAACTATTTTTTCCACATAGTAATTCTTAAAACGACTTCTTTTCTGAAGTTGTCGGGCCGAATGGGTTCATATTTGGTATGAGGGTACCTTGGGTGACTGTGGTTCAGATTTGTTCAAATGAGGTCACTGGGTCATATGTGGGTGGGGCTATGGACATAAATCTGAAGAATATTTTTTTTTAGATTTAACTTATTGCTCAATTTAACCAAAAAAAAAAAAATATATATTTTATTTTTAATAAGGCCAAAAAAAAAAGGGTTTTGATTCTCGGGCATAGCCGCATCTGGAAAAAAGGCCCGCATTGAAGCATTTTATTACGATTTTCAAATTGACCGATGCTGTCAAATGATAACACGAAAATGGGAAACTAGAAAAGAGAAATTAGTTATGTTTCAAACATCGAATATGATAGACATACAATGGTGTATGTGTTGGTATTCAACAACAGACACTAGGCAACGATAACTACCAGGTATATTGTCACCACAAGCTGCCCAAACCCTAAGTTTATTAAGTCAAATGTGTTTCCGTGCTGTAAACAATTATGTGATTTCCAATTTCTGGAACGCAAACCGGAAAGAAATATGGTGCGTATTGGCGATGTGTATGCTGTTTAATTTAATAGTATTTGAAGTTTTTATGGCTAGCATGTATAGTTACTATAGTATAGATGGATAAATATTAAAGTATATAGATAGATATAAAATGTATAATCCCGATTTAAACTTTGATTGTTTTAGTTCCGTTTCCGTCTTTGTTGTATTCCGTGTTTTATATACGCAGTAACAGAACGAGAATCGAACGGACCTCAAACAAATCTGTCCATGTGTATTCTCTTTAATTAAGTTTAAATTCACCGATGTTACTGAATATATTTGGCAACAAAATTATCCGAGAGCACCATTTTATAGTGTGCAAATATATTTTTAATCGTGTTTTGGCTTGTTGGAAATAAAGCGTGATCCATAACCGAAAAATCGTAATTTTATTCCCATTGATTCAGTGATTTTAGAAATTAGAGATACTCGGTAGTCGGTGTCAAGGCCGTTAATTGTGCATAGATCATAGATCTACTAAACTGTGAATACTACCGAAAGAGTGTGCCTTTGAATGCTGAAAATCAAGAAACAGGTAACTGAGGTGTGGCAGATGCAAACTAAAATTAAATGCAACAAACAGTCTATGACATTTAAATAAAAAATATGAAGTGTTTTCCATGTTACTGACATTGAAAAAAATCTCCCTATTTTTCACTAAATCTCCCTATTTCCAATTATGAAAGTAAACGGGTCTGATATATATAGATATATACTATAAAAAGGTACATACATTTATTATATGACTACCACTAATCCCTTACAAATACCACTATTGTTTGGCGATAAATTCCGAACAGTCGGAAAACGCTTGTCTGGTCATGAGCCGTATCGGTATTCTATGAATTCCGTATCAGTATCGTTTGAATTCCTTATCAGTATACCGTGAAATTAGGTCGATGAAGTTGACGATGTCAGATGACTGGGAATGTTCAATGGAGTACTTTTGCCCGGGTGATAACATGGGATGGTGTAACGTAGTAGTTTTGCCCTTTGTGACATTAGATGAACCAAAAATTTGTCATATAATAAACGCTTTATCGGTACAGTGAAGTGATATGGGCTGCAATATCACGTCTCATTGACGATATGTCAGATCGCCGCATCAAACTCGCTGCCTGTGGCAGCTCGTTTGATACGGCGATCTGACTGATATACTGCAGCCCATATCACTTCACTGTACCGATAATGTGTATATATCAAATATACCAACAATATATATATGATGTACGGGTAGTATAATGTGATAATTGGTCATTCTTTATAGTGGAATACATTAGTTTATATCAAAACAATGTTCTCCTTAGATTTTCTTAACCTGGGAAGGTAAAATAACCCATGCTAACTATGGGCATTATCCCCATAACAAAAATAAAAAATAAAAATAAAACCCTCGCTCCCTCATCGATTCTCAAAAAAAATTGCCCGAGAATCAAAACCCTTTTTTTTTTGGCCTAAATAATTTGTTTTTATTAAATAAAATATTTTTTATTTAAATAAAATAAAAAACATTTAATTAAAATTTTGAAGAACTTATGACATTATATCTTCAGGGGTAGGTACCTCTAGTCACCCCACTAAATTTGGTTGAAATCAGGGGTTTGGGAGAAAACATGAACAGACAGATGTACAGAAATGTTCAGTAAATTCCTTTTAATATCTGTGCATTCCCATTACAAGCCAACTCTGCTCTGAACTGCCAGGCTGATAGACATGACACATGTTGTTTATAATCAGGGCCAGATAGATAGATAAGAGAACTTATGTAGCTATAGGCAGAGTCCCCAGGGAGTGTATTCATGTCATTCATAATTGAAATGAGATTAATAGTGTTGTACATTTGTTTTCTAAAGTTGTCAATGTAGCACCATCATTTACAATACACTGGTCATTAATATCAGATTAAATTCCTTTTCTCAGAGCTTTAATTATTCGTTGTGTCTGGCATTTGTAGAATGAGGTTCCCAGGGGGTGAATTTAATTATGCTACCCTGCACGGCAGGCTAGCATTGCCAAATACACCCTATGAGGACCTCATTCTGCTTAGGCTTCATCTTCTGGGAAGTATCTAGAGTCTCAAATTGACATTTTTAGCAGCTCTTTTCCCTTCTGTTCAGATTCTAAAATGCATAATTGAGGTGTCAAATGGGTGCGCATACTATCATGTGTCAGTAATGTCACCAACTTCAGCTGGAGAACTTCTGTCTGTCCCTAGGTCTCCCATAGCAGTTGAGGACTAAGTAAAATTGGGTTCCCAGATGGTGAATTTGGTGATGCTAGCCCACCTTACAGAATAGCATCACTACATTCACCCTTTTGGGACCTCAGACACACTAAATTCACGCTTGGCTGTTCCAATATTATTTTCTTAACCACTGATCTATGTGAACTCATTATACCTTATTATGGACAAAAAAGTGGGGGGGTATATTGGATTAAAACTGTTGGTCCGTCCAGGTGTTCTTCCATCCATTGTTCTGTCCATCCATCAATCAACAATTGTTTTCTTCTCGAGATCTATATGAATTCCCTACCTGTATGTGACTCACATTCAGATTTGTTCAAATAAGTTCATCAGGTCAAATAGGAGGGATGCCAGGGCCATAACGTTTTCCCTCCATAGTAATTCTAACAACTATTACTTCTCAAGAACCATCAAGTCTAT